>SNQJ01S0044810.1:164741-185863 GCA_010110895.2 Picea sitchensis
ATTGTGTCTTTTAATAATGAACCATTGCACCCTTTCATTTAATTAATTGTGAGTATTTTTTCATTAAGCCTTTTTTATTTATTTATTCATAATGCTCATGATTTAACTCTTCTTTAATCATGATTGTGTATTGGTGCATTAGTCTACAGATCTCGAATGGTTTTGAATTCAAATCCTAATCAATAGGCACTCCCTTCAATCCAAAATTTGTGTGACCAGTGGCTATATCCATGCGCTTATCCCTGTATGTGATTTAATCAGGATTGTTGATTTTTGGATTCAAATTCTACAGATATGCACTTTTCTTCTTCCTCCCTTATTCTTCTACATAGGATCGTATTCAAATGTCTGAGGGATTATTTACTTCTAGGCCTTTTTCACTCCTTATTAACTTCTTTATCTTATCACATGACCAGTGTTGGAAACAGGTTCTTCGGTACTTTGGCCTTCAAGATCTCTGACCTTTACATTCTTCTAACTCTCCTCGAGTGAATTTCTCCAAAGTGCGTTTACTCTATTCACTAGTAGATCGAATTATTGATATTTAATCTTTTGTTGAATGGATGATCCTGGCTTATCCATAGGCTTAAACAAAATTGACAATCATGAATTAATCAAGATTTGAGATCTATGTTCTATGCTCTTTCAACATAGTGGAGCTTTAACACTTGGCCACTATGCTTGATCAATGGTCAAGAATTCTCCTGAAATACATCAATGGTTAGCGTTACTTCATGATTCATGCTTACTCTATCTTTCCACTATGCTTAATCAATGGTCAAGAATGATCCCAAAGTAGATCAATGGTTATCGTTTCTTTGGGACTTATGAGAGTCCTTCGAAATGGAAGTCGATATAAGGAAAAAGGAATATTATTTGATACATGTGCTTCAGAGTAAAATAAAAGGGTGAATTGTTTCAATCCGACAGAAAAAAATCCAAGAGGGAATATACTTTGATACTCATGGTTGACGTGGAGCCATAGTATGTGTGCCATTTGTCACCTTGATTTGTGAATTTCACAGACCTTATTTTCCATATGAATTTTGACACTTGTCACCATATGATTGGGCCACATGTCCTTGCTGATGTTGTCCTACTACAATGTGTCACTCAGTTGTCTTACTACGTTTCTCATCCTAGCTCAAAAGAAATATTCTTCGATTCTTTCTCTTTTGAGGGATGCCACTTTCACATTATTCAACTCTCCAAAGATATGGTATCGAATGGAATACTCTTCGATTCTTTGTCTTCAGAGGGATTCCACTTCCACATTCTTCAATTCTCCTAATGGATGGTATCGAATGGAATATTCTTCAATTCTTTGTCTTTGGAGGGATGCCACTTCCACATTCTTCAACTATTCAAATGGATGGTATTGAATGGAATATTATTTTTCGATACTCTGATTTCAGAGTGTTATAACAACTCTTCTCCACTCAACTCTGAACACCAATTAATAGTCACCATGTGTTGTAGCCTTTCTAGGCATCAAATACAGGGTATCAATGAGGAATAGTTTGTTTCGATACTCCGATTTCAGAGTGTTAAAACAAATCTTCTCCACTAGAGTCTGAGCACCTTCCTCCAAAAATAAATCAATAATTTCCACATGTTACCTTTATGGACATTGACTAAAGGGTATCAAAGAGGAATATTTTTTTCGATACTCCGATTTCAGAGTGTTAAAACAACTCTTCTCCACTAGACTCTAAATAGTTTCCTAGGAACACCAATCAATAGTGGCCACATGTTACCTCCATATTCATCAATCAGGATCATATTGAGTTGATCTCCACCATTGGTCTAGTCCTTATTGATCTAATGGTTCGTATTTCTCCCAAAGTTTTTCCCTCGATTTGACAGTTGGTTGGACTTTGGAACTTCATGCATTTGGTCCCACCTATCCTATCCTTTCACTTCGTCATCGACAGTTGAGAACTGACCCTCATTTTCTCCACGATATATGATGGTCGTCTTTCAATTCATGACTTCAGATATTTCAATACTCCATGTCTTTAGGATCCACTTATCATGTCCTACCACTTGGCTCTATCTGACGATCAGGATAGATCCCAAACTGATCTAACGGTTATGATTACTCCTGAATATCGAATGGACAATTAAGATTCTAGGATCCTTCAAGAAGGGCTCTTATTTGCAGGCTCTAACATCTATGCGATCTCATATTTTTTGGATTTTCCTTAGAACTACATAAACGAACAAGATTCTTTTGGAGTTTTACTATGGGGATTTCAATCACGATAGTGTTTATGTAATGCACTCTCTCCTATGAGCTTTCCTTCATCCTTTCCATGCTTTGATTATGTGTGTGTATCCTTTCCCCATTATATATCATGATATTTAGGAACATAGGATCATTTTTTATCCTATCTTGATCAACATTGATCACTAATTTATTTTTCTACAAGGTGATCTTCCTCTTCCCGAAGGTGATATTCCTTTTTCTTTGATTACTTTATATGTTTGACTCATGTTTCCATCAATGACAATACACAATCAATAATTCCAACAAACTCATACTAATTTCCTTTAATCACAATGGATTTCTCCTAAGGATATTATCCCTCATATACACAACAATTCCAATAGCTAGGGCTCTAACAGTCTATACTTACAAGCAGTATTACAACCGCCAGTTGACTCATACAATCCTATATAGGATTCTACCATTTCTGCCCCTTTTTTTATTTAGTTCTTACCATTAATTCCTATCAACTTATTCCTACTCCTATAGAAGTATCCCTCAAACAAATCAATGCCACAATATAATCTTGTTGCTAGAATCAATATGATAAAATCTCTGTTGTATGAATTTCAAAAAAAAAACTTTAAATTTGCAATCCTTCTCCTTAAGGAGCTAGGGCACACAATAACCAAAATTTTAAACACAAAGAAACTTTTTTTAAGGGGATCATCTTAGTCTCGATATACTAGTCCTCTGACTGATCTCTGGCCCATTCCAGGCCTAACGTTGTTTCTTTCTCTAATACCACTCTGTAACACACCCAACCCCCTATTTACCCTTTAAGGGATGGGGTGTTAAATTTTATCTTTTCCTCAACCACCTCAAATCCTCTTTAAAAGGATACAATCTCCTTCTTCTCATTGATATCTTTCCAATGACTATAAATTTGTCTCAATCTGAGTTCTGGATCAAAATATATGGCCTCTTAAATGTTTTAGGTCCTTTTCCCATTATAATTCCACCTGGCTCCACGTTACCCAAATCCATCCCACGTGGCACTGGAATGTCATGAAATTCCATCCCCTGTGTGGATGTGGAAGTTGGTGTGGAATTTATCATCGCAATTTCCACCTCATCCACCGAACCCTCAACTTAATCTCACTTCACATAATCCTCAACAAACCCGATCCGATAAGTGTTGAAACCTAGGGTGCGAGGTCCTATAATATGGTGCCACTTTTCCATTGGGTATTGGTTAGGTGAATTTGTTCGATGTCACACTGAGTTTCCAGACTATCATCTCACCAGAAGTGCCTGCGTAACCTTATCCCTTGATGTCTGACATGATATGAGCAAGCACCCTGGAAACGTGGTCCTATCGTGTGCCACTATCCATCTTCGCCAATCTCATGACACATAGCCATGGGGTTCCATATACCGGGACCCCTAGTGACCCAACTCTTCCACTACACACCTCCAAACCCAATCCAAGTCTATCTAGAATCATAGACATGTGGCTAGACCACCATTGACCACTTGTTCAAACACAAGTCCTTGCCATCGACTGCGATGTGAAATCCATACTACTCAACACATGGAATACATTTTATCCATGGATCCCTACCAAAATATGTCAGCTCAGTGTGACCCGTGGAACGACTTACTATGGAGACATTGACACTAACATGTGTTGTCATGATATACATGAAATCACAAGACGTATGGCTTTTCCAATAGGGCCTTGACACTTGTACATTGATTTTATGTCGTCTCCTCACATCATATTGGATCACCGGGCGTTGTCCCTACTTTCCCTTTGATACACCCATATCACTCGATCTAGTATGAGTTGGCATCTAGGACATGTGGCCCTATTGTCGGTTGCCACCTACCTTGGTCCACACTCCAACACATGGATACTGGGCACTGAACTATCAGATCCTTTAGCTTCTCCATACATCGATATTTTATAGTAGTCTGGAGTCTGATGGACCCATTTATTGATGATCGACAATGGGGATCATCCCCAGATCTGATGGTCCAATTTCATCGCGCCCTTTCTGGACTTAGGCCCCATCATGCATTTACGTGTGTTACAAAACGTGGCCACCGGGCATCATATACCAATATTTTTAACATAATTGGGTAACAGGACTCATGGTTGTCTGAGGTTGATTGAATCCCATTTGACCTCGATTGATGGTGGAGATATATACACCCCTAGATCCAACGAACAAGAATCAATGGAATTACTTCAAGGGTGAATTTCCTTCAACTGGTCCCATGTCTAACTCATCATAGAATCCATTTCTGGCATGTGGAATGACAAGTGGTGTGACGCATGGCAAGTGTACCCCTTGACATGTGGAACTCATTTTCCCCATGGACCCTATTTTGATTTTTCCAAATATGCGTGACACATGGTACCACCCTAGGGTGACATGTGTCCTTTTTTCATCATGACACATGTACCACTTATTGTGCACTAAATCACCACTGGGTACCAGATTTTGTACCTTGCCTATGGGGTGATCTTGGAAATCTCCCAGTGCTAACAATTATGGGGGGATTAGTTAAACTAATCGCGTAATTACGATATTATGAATTTCATTTATCATGGGGTTATGATCCCACAAAATCTATGGTATGATCTATGGTCAGTTCTATGCCACCTAGTTATACTTTTGCCTACACAAATCTACAGTCGATATTTCTCCTAGGAGTACTCCCATTAGAGTTCCTTTCCCACTGGGCCCACCACTTATTCCGACCAGCCCTCTCCGATGAACAGTCAATATCTCTCAATGCTTATATCTAACAGATAAGGTTCATGTGTACTTTCTAAGGCCCTTCTCACCCAACTGGGTCCATGCCCGACCTATTGGCCATCCAAATATCACCATGCATCATCCTAAGAGACATACTAGCTGCCATGCTGGTATGACACCTCCTCATGATGTCATCGTATTCTTTTTTCCCCTCCTCACGATGGATCATAGATCCAACAGCTGAGGTATCTCCTCGGGCTCTACCTATTCTACAGTTGAGATCACTCTTCAGATTCATACCATCAACATCCCTCATCCACTCCATGCTCGAGTTTTTCAACTAGATAAACTTCGATCAATGGTAGAGATATCTCCACCAATAGATCCTATGCTCAAAACCTAAAGTGCCCATTCATAGGCTTGAACTCAACATGGACCCACTCCCAATTCCTTCGACCAAGTATAGGCTGCCACGCATGATCCTTGGGTATGTAGACACTCTCCGTTAGCATGATGTTAGCAACAGATCACCTACCCTCTTAACCTTGCTTTAGAAGAGACCCTATGAAGATCTATGACTTAGATTTGATCTCACCTTTACTTCTATTAACGGTCCAGATGAACTCTCAGACCTCCCTCATCAAAGTGCCTTCAACCCCGGTCTCTGGAGTTACTCTGACTAACATCCCCTGAACAACATATTGGATCTTCTGAACACTGATCGTCCTACAAATCAACGACCCTGCATACAACTTCTAAAGGCCTCATGTCCTACTCCGATGAAGGGCCCATATTAATTTATGGTGTTGAATCAATGGTTGTGATTCATCGTATCCCAAAACACAGTTTTATATGGTTCTAACAGTCTTATATAGGACTTAGCATTTCTGAGGAATTCCTCTAAGTTTATTCTAAGGTCTACCAAGCCTTCTTGATCTTCTCTCTTTGCTCCCAACTGACTAATACAACCTTTAATTATGACCTTGGATGAAGATTTTATGCCCTGCATGATTTTACTATAAGGTAGGGAATTTATCAGGGATTTAGGCTCTCTGAATGCATCGATACTTTCCCATATTTCATGGTAGTTTGGCCACCTTCCTTCTGAGTAAAGGTTTATACATTTGCAAGATCTCCCTTCATATACTTGAAGTATTTGTTGGGTTACACACTACCATCTTTACCTTACCTATCGGACTTTGTGGATCAGTGTAAGTAATCATGCATAATACACTCAATTCCCTTGTTACTCAAACACATAGACTTTCTTAACTTACACATCTATAATGCAAGACAAAATTATCATTCCATTCATCCAACAGGTAGGCACAACCATGCACTCAAATATCGACAAAAAACCAAACAAATTAGGAAATTACTCAGGATAAAATATACTTATCTTTTATGGTTTACAATCAACCAATTGATTGTGGGTGTTCACCTTTCCACCTAACCATAGGATCTGCATGCTCATTCACTTCGACTACAGGACACCCCCGTGCCAAGCTATGACACCACCAAGGAAATTTTCACTCACTTGTGCGTCCACTTATAGTAGTTCTCTTCTTGTGAATCCCAAGCATACCTCTCCCCTCTTATCCAGATAGAAAATCGATTTTCTGTCTGCCCTCATTCCTTCTTATCCTACATGCCCCACCCAAGAAGGGTCTCGACATTTCCTCCTTCCTTATTTCAAAAGGAATTCATGGAGTCAATTTGGGTTGCAAGAAATGGTATTTTATCGTACCTTTGGGATGACAATCTCTGCTATCATAGCTAGACCTCCCATGCTCTCATCCATTTGGGTGGTTGTGTTGCATTATTGAGAGGGGGGGTGAATCAATAATATAGATTTTTAATCCTTTTAACCACAATATATAAGTGTTATTTATCTTTATGATCAATATAACATTATCATCCAATAAGTGCAGAGTAAATAAACCATAAACAATGAACAATCATACACATACATAGTACACCAATATTTTTATGTGGAAACCCAAAGTGGGAGAAAACCACATAATTTGTTTTCTTATATCTCTTTAAAAATTACATTCATTGGAAGCCCCAACTTCCTTTGTTCTCCAACTGCAACTGGAAGGAGGCTCTGACCCCCTATATTTTCAGGCTACAACCTAAGGGAAGTTCCAAATCCCCAATTCTTTGGCTACAACTAGAAGGAGGATACAACCCCCCATGTTCATCAGATACAACTAGAAGATGGCTACAACTACCTATCCTTTCCATGTCCTACTGCACTGAAATATAAGTGAAATGATGAAACCACTGCCACACTATCACTATGAGATATACCATTGTAAACGTGTACCAATCTGTGCCAAAAACCTTTAAGAAAATTGTACCAAAGAACTTTGATAAATTGTACCTGTAACCTTCATGTACCAACAAAAACCCATAGGTACATGACCTGTATGTGCTGCATACCACGTATGTATGAAACCTATGTGTACTGCAGCCTGCGTATGTACTAGTGTTACACATTATTTTCATCACCCCAGTGATCCATTGACAAACATGTGTTCATGTTCCCAAAAAAAGTCTTTTTCCATGAGGAAAGTGACTGGATTTATCCTCTCAAAAACCCTATTAAAGAAGGTCATCGCAGGATGAAAAAGGAACAAGGTGCAATGATGCCTGATCGCCACTCCCTTCTCTAGAGTTGGATTACGACGTCTCTGTAGGATGCATTATATCTAGGGTGTGATGATGTCAAAATCCAAGGAAAAGTCAAAACTTCATGAAAGTTCTAGAAGGGGATCTTTTAGAAATGAGGTGGCATCCAAATGGTTTGGATATTACTCGCTTCTCTGATTTGGTGGGATCATCCTAATGTAGAATTTCTGCAGAAACCCCGATAGATCTAGAATTCTAGTTAAATTGAACACAAGCAATTTGCTGATATTCAAGAGATGAGAGAAATTTTTTGCTCCATAAATTAGAGAATTATATTAATAAAAATTGAATATAAATGAGCAACCATCCTCAAAAAAGAAGACAGGAGGTGAATATATAGAATTTCCAACATAGAAATTCTAGTAAAAAAAAGCTATAAATAGCTAAAATAGGTGTCATAATCTAAGGGAGATCACATAGTTCGACCTAGACCACTAAAGATACATGTCACACACTTATTAATGTCCACAAGAGTAAATTGATTCACATTAGCTCACTTAAGCTCACTTAACTGACAAGAGAAGCAGTTCCAACTCAGTTAACTGACCCAAAATAACAGTTACTAATAATAGTAAAGGAAAAAATCATTAATTAAGGAAAAAATCATTAATTAAGGAATAAATCTCTCACTCAAAGAGGAGGTGCGCATTCCACAATAATGGATGAGTTTTTCATGGGGGAGTTGGAATAAATCAAGGATAAATCAAGAATAAATCAAGAAAAATCAAGAACCGGGAGTTGAGTCTTGATCTAAAATTAGCAGTTTTCCCTAAAATCTAGGTATGAGGCGCCCTTCATCTCTATGTGACCAAATTAGGTGAAATAAAGTGTAAATGAATGTATTAACCAATATATAGGATTCTAAGCTAGGTATAAACTAATGTAAGTTAGGGATATGCTCCAACACCTAATATCTTCAAAACATCTTTCTTTCCCCTATATAAAGAGGGATCTCTCATGGAAAAGGTTAAGCAAGGCAAGGTTAAGGTTGAATAGGCTAAGAATTGGATGAGGAATTCTACTTCAGCTCATACTTGAGAGCTTTATTTCAGTTCATCAAGTCATTGTGGATCTTCTTCATTCAGGGTTGGAGCAAGTGTGTGGTTGGAGAAAAGGGCCATCGAAAGGGGACCTTGCGACAACAAGGCTTTGGTTGTAATATCCACTTTCACTTTAATATAATGCAATGATATGTTTCTTTCCCATAAAACTTGTCTTGTTTTATTGTATGATTCCTTGATCACATGCATAAGTTCTTGTTGAGTATATTGGATTGCTTTCACTTTGGTTGGCTTGTGTTCCCTTGCATATTCAATATCACAGGAGCAGCGAAGTGGAGCTAGGATGACAATGGAAAGAGGAAGCGACATTTAAATGATATGTTTCCTATCCCTTGTTAACTAGTAAACTCAATAGTTAGAGCTTAGGGAAAGCGTCATATTCTATTTTGTTTTGTTCTAGATCTAGGGATTTTGGGAGATCTATTTATGTTCGCATTTACCAATTAATACCATAACAAAATTGGAAACCATGCTAGGGATACGACTTCCTTTTTATTTTTTGCTTCCCATTTTTTTTATCCTACGTTCTTATGATTAGATTCATTTTCTGAGTCTGTGGGTGATCCATCTGGACTCCCTGGGTCTAGAAGTTCAATTAGAGTTTTTGTTTTTCTTGCATTTTTTCTTCATTTATAGATATCATCGCACCGTGCCATATTGGTAGTCTTCAATGACCCTCAGATGTCGCATCCATATTGACCATTCCATTTCGACGATGTCACACTCTACTCTGCTAGTATCCTGCGATGACCTTTTCTTGTCGCAGTGTGTCCCATACCCAACTTGCGACGACTCCTGTAGAATTTGTTGGAGTGAGGCAATTTGTCTTTTATCACCTAGATTTGCCTTAGTTTCTTGGGGTGAACTTATGATTCCACTGTTTGATTGATTCATGAGTTTAAATCTTTCTCTTGATTGGTTTTCAGTGATTGAAAGTCTTGCTTTGCATTTTGCAAGTTTTTTTCTTTTGATCTTTGTCACAAGGATATAATCTCTTGATCTTTGATCTGAGTGCTTGTTTGAAAAAGGTTCTTTGGTTTGTTTCAAGTTTTGGATTGATTTTACTTTCCATATTTTTTGTTGATTAAGAAACACTTTTTTCTTTCATATGACAAAATGTTTTCTTGTCTATTTCATTTTTGTCTATATTATGAATTTGATTTGGGAATTGTGTTGAGAATGTCTTGATTTTCTTGGATTACATTTTCCTTTCATCATCACATCTCTGAATTTTTTTTGAAAAGGAAGGATTGAATTCATTTATTCTTTTTAGTAATCTTTCATAATAAAATTCTCACATTCGAAATATTTGTTAAAGAGAAGAATTGGAAAATTTTGTAGTTCATGATTATTTGGAATTGTATTCATTCAAAATTAAGAAATTGCAATTTGTATCTTTTTGTACTTCAAAAAATACTTTCTCCCTACTGTAATTAGAGTTTATTGAATTTAAATATTGCACATTCATCTCTTTTTTCATTTTATTAGGTCAAGTTCACAACATCATCAGTTTCATTTTCACCTCCCTTTTGAGTAAACAACAACCTCTAAAATACAACGTAAATTTAAAATTTATTAGCAACTTTTATTTTCTAGGGATATTTTTCACCAACATTAGATAGGATAGTGCTTTGGAATAGGTTGTAAGGAACACTCTCCAAAGAATCAAAACACACAATAGTATCTTGTGATAGGGAGAGTTCAAATCTAATTGCTAGATTTTGTCATGGGAATCCCTTCTCACACAAGGGTCAAACCTGAGGTCGCATTAAGACTAGCAGAGTTACTCACCCTTCTTTGTTGGTCTTGGTGTAGAGATTGCATGTATTATTGGGGGTCACTTGAAGGTATACCCATGATTATGTGTGGGAGCCTCTCGAGTTAATTTGAGTCCAGATACCCTGCCTTTGCGCTTGGATTGGACTGTCGATTGTTTCCCCAGGCATCACTATTGTAGTTTGTAACCTTAGTAGCCTGTATCTTTAGGGTCTTTACATGGGGTGACTATGGAGGGGAAAGTCTTCAAGGTACCTGGAATCGACGTTGGACAAACTCACTCGGGCTCCTTGGAGGGTATACCCATGATTATATGTGGGAGCTTGCACCAAGGTGTAAGTCCGTTAAGTAGGTCATCAATGTAACTTTTCCACCCTCTTTATCCCAGCCCCTTCTTGTCTTGATTTTGCGACATTGGATTTCATCACCAACTAGTGAATTCGAAATAAGAAGGTTTGTTTTCTTGGTTTGATTTCTAGATTTTACTAGTGAGTGTTGTTTGTTCTCTCTAGTTGGACATAGATGTTTTTCTTTCTTTACATGGTTAAGGCAACATCGGACTTCGTCATTCACGTAGCATGCAAGGGATACCCCTAGAAGATCCGGAAGGTTATCTCCCTTTGCTTCCTAACTTGCCATAAGGCTCTCTTGAGGGAGTAGTCAATAATGAAGTAGCTTCTGAAGTTGGAAGCACACACTTTTTGGAAGGGTTTCGTATTGTTTCAGACTCCCTAGAGGATTTTCAACTTCCCCCAAATCCATTATTGAGTATTAGACAAGACACACATTTCCTCCAGATGAATTCGTCGGGAGAAATTATTGTTTTTGAGAATAATGGAGTACCTAATGGACCTAATGCAGGATCTAGAGTAGACGATCCATTATTTCGTAGAGAATCATTTAGAATCATGACTCACATTGCTGGAGTTGTTAATCCTAGTTCTGTCCCTTTGATAGTACGTGATATTTATGACAACCTAGGAATGAGTCCTGATCAACCTATGGCATAAAAAATTCTTGAGACGTATGTTACCTATACGGTACCTTTAGACCATTTTATTGGTACTACCAGTAGTTTCAGCACCATTTCAGACCAATTGTTGGTTGGTTCTCACTCAATTATTCCTCTCTAGATGGCCCACTCTATTATGGTCCCAAAATATACCACAGTTTCTACCGAAAATGTGGTTATCACTCATGCTCATATTGGAATGCCAATTCCACCTAGACCAAATCTGTCACTTCCCCTTAGGTATAAATCTTTGAACACTTTTGTTGTTATCCCTACCCATAATCCATCCAGAGGTTTTGGACTTTTTGTTCCTCCTGGGTATAATGTTTCAAGTCAGTTTGTTCCTACACCTACCCAGATTCTCTCCGGGGGGCCTTACATTCCTCCTCCACCTTTGTTAGGAGGATCTCATCATTCTGGCCCTAGTGGCTCCAATCCAATTCGAGGCACTAGTCTTTCCGTCACTTCTGGTCTCCATATTCCTGTTGGAGTTCAACCTCAAGCTGGGGGGAAACCTCAATTTGGGGGACAACCTCATATTGGGGGACAACCTCAACTTGGGGGGCAACCTCAAGTTGGAGTCCATAACCGAATTTATGGACAACATGTACCTGTGTTACAATCCCAACATTGGAATCTTCCTTTCTAATGAAATCTAAAACTGTCTAGGGGGAAATATCCTCAAGTTAATTATTTTTTACCCCCTAACCTTAGTCAACCATATATGGGTTCTTTGAATCCCACTTGGGTTCAAAACTTTCAATCTAATGTTCCTTTCTAAGGGAACATACCTAATAAACCCAACCCTGTGGGATATCTGCCTCAAAATCCTCCACAACCGAATATGTCAAGACTGCTTATGGTCCTACTAGTATACCTATGAGGCTTCCCCCTCAGAACTACCAGTTTCCTCAAGTGAACAAACATTTTCCTTTTCTGGCCACTTTGGATTCCCTGATTTGTCTAGGATTTTAAATGATCCTATTTTACATTCTCCCTATTGGCCCATCATAGTGACCAAGTTACCGTCTGACATTCCTAAGTTTGACGGTCAAGCAGGAGAAGATCTGAATAATTATGTTATGAATTTTCATCTATGGTGTTCATCCAACTCCTTGATGGATAACTCCATAAGATTATGACTTTTCCAATGAACTCTCATGGGTTCGGAAACAAAATGGTACATCGAGTTACCACGAGTTTTTTTAATGACTTTAATACCATATCCATGGAATTTTTGAGACATTACCAGTTGCGAAATCGATACGAGACAAGAACCAGAATTTTGAGTTCTTTTAAACAATCCTCGTCCACTCATATTTCTGATCACATCCATGAGTGGAGAAGGAGAAGACGCTTAATCAAAGTTCCTCTTCCTGATCAAATATTGTATGAGTGGTTTACCTAATCACTCATTGGACCGATTGCTCATGATGTCACCATGGGTGGTGTTTTCACTGAAGAGCAGGTGATCAATCGTGCTCAGTATCTAGATCTCATTTATTCACAAATGCGAACACTTTACGATTTGATCCCTGACGCTCGTCGTCCTTCCACAAATCCTAACCCAACATTTCCAACAACTTATCATTTTGTTGATGGTGTGATTGGCACCTTTCATGCTAAGACTCAGTCTATGCATGCCGGTCACACCAATCCAAAATCTAATAATTCTAATGTACAAAATACTCCTACTCCTAATCTTTCCACCAGTAAGACTTCTGAAGTTAATTCAGTTCAATCCACACCTACTGGGAAGAATAAAAATAAAAATAAAGGGAAGGGTAAGAATAAGGAGGATAAGAATAATAATCCACAATCTGATAAATCCAAAATGAAGACTGCTGATGAGAAAGATAAATGTAAAGCTCGTTACCCTTGTCTTATTTGTGGTGATGATCATTACACGAAAGATTGTCCGAGATGCACCGAGGTTACTAAGTTCCTCCAAGGGACCATGAAGCATTATACACCTGTTATTTTGTGACAAACTTTCCCTTCTCAGCAGGAGGCCCAACTGGTCATTCACGACCAAGATTCTCCTTCTACATCATCTTATGTCCTTATGTGTACTCGTGACTCTAAAAAGAATGAAGTTGCAGTCGCAACTCGAGCCAAAGACTACTCTTTGTCAAAAGAGAAAGTTGATGATATACAACCTTTGTTGGTACAACATTCTCCTCCAACTTCACCTCCAAACGATCCTCTTCATCTCGAAATACCGAGTCTTGATACATTTCTTCACCCTCCTCCCAAGGGCATTATTCGAAAGTCTGCGTTCAATCCTTAGGCACGTGCTACCCAAAAATACAATATTGTAGAAGGCCTTGCGCAAGCACCCTCTGTGATGTCGTCTCTTGAAGTTCTTCAAATTTGTCCCAGTCAACAAAAGGAACTATTAAAGGCCATCGGTGGAATTGATCCCACATATACCAATTTAATAATATTTGACATGGAATATCAAATTCCAAGGCATCCTCCTCAGTTAGCGTTTCAGTTCCAAGTTGTTGTTGAAAACAATAATATCTATAGAACTGTTATTGATGAAGGATCCTTGACTTGCATTATGTCCGTTACTTATTGGAAAGATATTGGCTCTCCTGCCCTCACCGAATCACACAATACACTTAAGGATTTCAATGGTACATGTTTTAAAACTTACGATGTTCTTCCTTCATTGGCTATTACGTGGGAAGGTAAATTGGTCAATGTCGAGGTTGAGATCTTTGATGCACCTCTTGATTATAACCTTTTACTTGGCTATAGCTAGATTGATTCCATGTGTGCAATTGTGTCTACCCTTTTCCATTTGTTATGATTACCACACCAAGGAAAGGGCATTACTTTTGACCAACTAGCCTTCTTTAATTTTGATTCTCGTACTAGCAATGTTGCCTTTATCTCAAAAACAACTACCGGTTACGAGAATGTCGGAGTGGGTCTTTTGAAAGATTCAACTTTGATGGGTACATTCCCAATCCCACCACCCGATATTATCCCTCCTTTTGTTTCCTTGATTAACATGATCTCAACCACTGTTCGTGAAACCCCTGAGTCATATGACCCATGGGTAGTACCTAGATTTGGTTACCACCTTCGTTACACTGACAAAATGCCTTTAAGTCAAGTTGAATATGATTATCAAGCTATTCAATCGACAACCCCTTATCCTCCTTCTCTCTGTGATTCATCTATTGATTTGTTCGATGTGATATTTCCTACTGATGAGATGATCATGTAAGTCATGTCTACGGATGATAATCCATGGGATGATGGACATCATCATTCCATTCTTTTCCTAGAACGTGATAGCATAGAGAGCTACCAATGGATTTCGGCTCCATCGAACATTGTTATTATTTCTTCAGTTACCGAGTCAACACATGATGTCTTGTACGAAGGGAAATTGAGTAACATTTCACCTACCATCCCTCTTGACATATCGATTAAACCCAGAGTCATGGAAAATGTTCATATTGGTGCCTCATGTTCTATTGATGAGGTTTGCACCTATAAAGCCCTTTTTTAGGAATTTCGCGACGTTTTTGCCTAGAGTTATGAAGAAATGCCAGGTATTGATCTTTATATAGTTGTGCATGAGATTAAGACATATCCGAACGCTAAACCCATTCGACAGAGACTTCACCCAGTACATCCATGTAAAGCTACTACTATAAATATTGAAGTTGAAAAACTTCTTAAAGATAACTTTCTCTATCGTGTGGCTTTGACCGATTGGGTATCCAATATTGTTCCAGTAAATAAGAAACAAGGTATGATCCACGTTTGTGTAGATTATAGGGATATAAATAAAGATTTTCCTAAGGACAATTATCCTACCCCCTTCGTTGACCAGATTATTGATGACTGTGACAGGAGTGAAATCTTCTCCTTGATGGCCGGTTTCTCTGTCTATAATCAAATTAATATTTTACCAGTCGATCAACAAAAGACTGATTTTATTTTCCCTTGGGGAACCTTTGCCTATTGGAAATTACTCTTTGGCCTAAAAAATGTTGGTACGACCTTTTAGCGTGCTATGTTTTACGCTTTCCATGATATTAAGCACATTGTGCAACCCTATCTTGACAATCTCCTGACACATTCCATGCGCCGCCAGGATCACCCGACACAAATGTGTTTTTTGTGTGGAGTTTGGTTGACTTATTGGTTTTATCATGTCGATACACAAGATTTGAGTAGAACCCTTGAAGGTTGAGGATATTATTAATCTACCTCCTCCTTCCACACTACACCAGCTCCAAAGTTTGCAAGGGAAGGGAAACTTTTCGCATTGTTTCATCCCCAATTACGCTGAACTGAGGAAAGGATTCACTCGGATACTCAAGAAAGGCTACGAGTTTGTATGGGATGATACTAAAAACAAATCCTTTGAAGCTTTGAAACTTTCCTTAACCTGCACACCCTTATTGTTTCCCCCTAACTATAGCCGAGATTACTTCCTCTACTTAGTTGTATCAGAGTCTACCATTGCTATGGTCCTAGTCCAAGAGGATGATTCACATGACAAACCTGTGATATACTATTTGATTCGGATTCTTACGACTACCGAAACCAAATACTTACATGTGGAGAAATTGGCCTTGGCATCTATTCAAGTTGTCCAACATTTTTTCCATTATATCTTATTACACAGAACCAATGTTATTTCCAATTGCAACCCCATGCAACGTATCCTTACTCGACAATTTCTAGGGTGAAATTACTCCAAATGGATAGTGATTCTTCAGGAGTTTGACTTGGAGTTTGAATGCACTAAATCAAAGAAATATTTTTGTTTTTGTCGAACTGATATGTGACCTTCCCTCTACTAAGACAGGATTCCTTGCCTGATGAATCCCTTTTTCTTATCAGTTCTGATGACGTATGGTATGGAGATATTATTATCTATCTCTAGAATCAAACTTTCCTTCCTAATATATCTAGTACAAATCGTTGTCGTATATGGTATCAATCCTGCAAATACATCATTCTTGGTGATACCCTTTACCGTCGTGGTGTTGATTCCATTTTTCGATTATGTCTCACTTATGATGAATTTGAGAAAGATTTAAATGATTGTCACTCTAGAGAAAGTGGCGGTCATATGTCTAGGTATGCCATTGCCCAAAATATCTTACGAGTCGGTTATTTATAGCCTTCTTTGTTTAAGGATTGCATTACTGTCATCTAAAAATGCCATGCTTGCCAAACTTATAATAACAAGATAAGATCTCATCCTTCTCCCTTACATCCTGTAGTTTCCATTGGTCCATTCACCAAATGGGGAATTGACTTCATGACATGTAAACCTCACTCGGTCGAGGGGCATGGATACATCATTGTAGTTGTGGATTATTTCACTAAATGGGCTGAGGCGATGCCTACATTTGATAACACCAGGAAAACTACAACATTGTTCATATTCAATCATATCATTACTAGGTTTGGTGTCCCTCAAGCCATCATTACTGATCACGATAGTAATTTTTAAAATTTTATGATGTATGAACTTACTGAGAAGTTGGGTCTTTGACATGAAAACTCAACCCCCTATTATCCACAGGCCAATGGCCAAGTTGAAGAGATCAACAAGGTTCTCACTACCATGCTTCAACGAATGATAAGAATTCATAAGAAAAATTGGCACACGATGTTTTTATCAGCATTGTGGGCCTATCAGACATTTGTTAAGTCTTCCACGATATTTACACCTTTCTATATAGTTTATGGTATCGAAGCCATTTTTCCGATTGAATGTGAAATACCATCTTTGAAACTAGCCATTGAAATTCTCCCTAACGCTTCTGCTGAAGAGGAGTGTCTTTTGTATTTGATGCAACTAGATGAAACCTGTTGTGATGCCACCTTAGTTATTGAAACTCATAAGAAACATTTTAAATCCCAATATGACAAACATTTCAAGCCATGTGTTTTTTTTGAAGGTGATATAGTTCTCCTTTACGAGCAAGATCGTGATCTGCTACGGGCTAGTAAATTTGAGCCCATGTGGTAGGGTCCTTATATTGTCAAACAAGTATTGGAGAAGGCAACTTATGATCTCGTTGATTATGATGGAATCCCTTTGAGTGAACCTAGAAATGGGCTTTACTTAAAGAAGTACTATGCTTAATTCATTTTTGCATGAGTGATTGTATTTTAGTGTATAATAATCTTGTGTCCTTTTTCGTTGTTTGGTTTCGACTTTTAGCTACTTACCTTGCATTTTGATTGGTTTCCATATGTCAGTGTCTTTTCTACCCTACATTGGCTTCGCCGATGGCGCTATTCGCAGTACTCAAAACTTAGCATCTTCTGCTTGGGCAATCTATGCACCTACAGATGAATTGATTATTCTACATGGTGTTTGACTTGGTCGTGAAACTAACAATATTGTGGAATACAGTGTTGTCATCGAATTGTTGATCGATGTTGTTTCACTTGGAATCCTTCATCTTGTTGTACGACTAGATTCACAATTAGTGGTCCTATAGTTGAGCAATGTGTATTCTATTCGAAGTCCTACGTTGTTAAGGCTATATTTATGAATTCACCTCTTGGAACGTCACTTTGATTACATTGAATATCAACACATTCCTATATGTCTAAACACATTAACATATGCATTGGCTAATTATGTGTTAGACAGAAATTTATAAAATTTATAAAATCCAATCACACTTTGTATATACAACAAGTAAGCTATTAGAAGCCTCATATATATATAACTATAAAAGTTTTTACAATTTTTTTTTTGTCCAAAGACCAAAATATAAAAAATGTGAAGCACATGGCTTCATATAGAATAGAGCATCAAGGATGTTGCTCGCTATAACATGCGAATTCCCTTGCTACTCTACCGAGCAGTCGACCGATGGAAGTAGACAAGCCCACTCTATGGTGCTGGTAATGCCTCAGGACATCATCGATAGAGGCATATGGGATGTTCATCATGAGCCCCTAAGGGTTTTGTTCTATGGTATCATAGTCAACAACAATTACTCATGTTACATCAAATATTTCCCCTCACCTCTGGATAGGGGATGAACCTGGAGGTCGGTAAGGTCCCACATCTACATCATCAAAGAGCGTTTGATTAGTCATCGGATAAACAAACATAAAAAAATATTTTATATCATTAAAAATCACAAAAACATCATATAAACAAAATTTCCTTCTTACCTATGTCCCCCCATTGGGAACCTTTAGGAATAGCTAAGTTCAGATCTCCTCGAAAGTACAGCCTGGCATATGCATAGTCATTGACCATGATCATATGAGTCCTCAACCAGTCGAAGAAGAAATTGTTATATCTAACGATGGGACCGGATGCATGCCGTGCCATGAGGTCAACACACCTCTTCATTCACAGATCATGTGGGGAAGGTATACCCCACTCTACCTGTAAGCACAAAAATGGGATCCTCTCTAGGAAGAAGGATACCAAAATAGGACCATATTCGAACTGTTTCATCTCACCAGTCCTACACTTGGTCAGTTGTTTTTTCATACTCTTGAGAACCCCTTCACACCAGTTGAAAACTCGAGGCTCCATAAACTCCAACACATACTGAAAATAGCTTTGAAGAGACATATGGGGAGATGCAATCTCTGCCATGCGTGTGATGGTAGAGAGGATGGTCCATAGAGGAAAGTCTTGGACATCTCTTATAGCGACTGTACCGCTATGCCTATGAGTACATGGCACACAATGTGCACTGATATAGTGGTTCATAGGCTCGTCACCTCCCCTGCTACCTGTAAGTGTTACTCGAGACCCACAGTGAGATAGTTCGGTTAAGAAGTAGATATCCTCGATATATATCATAATAATGTGAGCACCTACATGAAACTCCTGCTTGTTCACATCCCACATGTGAACTAGGTACTCGAGCAATCTCAACTGGGCCCTCATACCCTAGATTTTGAAGAATTTTAACAATCCACACTGTCGGAGGGCCATTACCATTCCTGGGTCATTCCTGGCAAAGTAGTATTCCTCCTCGTGATATCTCTCTTTCCATTCCAACACTTTTACCATGGAAAACCTGCAATGGAACAATAAAGAGAGATTAACATCTTTATCTTCTTCCCTCGAGACTTTTTATTGGAAAATATATCTTTTTTTTTTTTTGAACTGTGCACATCAAAGGCTTGGGCATTTGTACAGTGCGGAGTCATCGCAGGATAGCTATAGGTCCTTTTGCAATGATCTTAGATCATCACAAGGCCCGATATAGGGCACTTGCGACAACCTTCGCGCATAGGTACCCTAAAAAACTTCACTCAAAAGTTTATTTTTAACCAATGAAAAACAAATTTTGATCCATGGAAAATTGAAAGAGATGAAAATTAATTGTTCTGTGGAGACCATTCGTCGAATGATCAGTTTTTCCCTATGTAATCCACAGTGGAAAATTGAGGTAAATAGGGTTTTTTAGAGCAAAGTTTGGGTGAAATGACAAATGGAATAGTGAAATGAAGTTTTTACCCATTTTTATTGACTTTTTCACTCTTTCATTTATATTTTATATTATTTATATATTTTACCTAAACCTTACAGTCCTAACGACTTTGCAAGTGTTTATTTTTTGCAGATGAAAAGTCTAAGAGTGAAATTTTTAACAAGGATACACTTTTTGGTTTGTTTTTATACATTTGTCGCATGTACAGATCCTTTTAGGGGTTTTTAGGAAAACATTTGATCTTAGTTTTTGATCTTTCTCGTGCTCGTAAATCAATGAGAATGTAACCGAGTATAATTTTATCGCTTTTTTTGGACTCATAATGGTAACACAAAAAATGAAACCTATGGAGTATCCTTTAAGCTCTTTTCATGCTTTGTAAAAACGAAAATATTGCCGAGCGACCTTGTTCTTTTCATGCTCGTAAAAGTATTTGAAGAAAACATTTGATGAGCGGTAGGTTATCACTTTTTCGGTCTCATCATATTAATTTACGAAAAATGAACTTATGGAGTTCTATTTAAGTGTTTTTCAGACTCTCTAAACATGAAAAACCCTTGATTTCTCTCTCTTTGGAATCATTAAAGAAAACATCAAAAGACCCATATGGGACCGAACCACTCCTTCTTAGGGTTCGTTAAATATACTCTGAGGGACTCGTTCGAAGAATGATCTTACATCAACAAGAATATATTATCCTGCTCAAGCTTGTGTAAAAATAAAGAGGTACTCACCAGAAATGGTGGGGGAAAATTGGGAAAGAAATGTGTATTTGTATCCGTGTTAGTGATAGTAAAGTCGCTCTTGAACATGACACCCCCCTTTGTCATTGTATCCAGGTTGGGAAATCCATTTGTCTCTCGTTTGACCATCTGCATGTCCATATGTTGGGCCCTCCTTGAGTCAATGCTTCCAAGACCATTTTCGTGTCATTCATATGTTCAAGAGAATTCAAACCTAAACAAGCCTTCTATTGTTAAGCCCTAATATTGGCTCATTACCCCTTAATTGGGGCATATTAGATTAGTAATGCTATTTTATTTATGTCAGCTTTAGGCCATTAGTTGTAATTTAGATTAGTAATGTTATTTTAATTATGTCGGCTTTAGGCCATTATTTGTAATTATACCTCCTAGT
>SNQJ01S0044810.1:185913-196530 GCA_010110895.2 Picea sitchensis
TTGAACATTTAAGTGGGGTAAAAGGAGGTTGCCCCCTCGAAGAGGCTTATTATCTGAAATTATCTCTTTTTCAAGGCGTTGAGTACTTTTCCTGAGGTTTTTATATGCTATATTGATGTTTGGTTCTCAACATATGGTATCAGAGCTCAAGGTCTTGGGGTTTCGCTGCTACATCTGAAACATCGTGGCATTTTCACTATAACATTTTTTCTACAACATTTCAAAAGGAACCGCTTGGAGGGTATTTAGTAGATGGATCAAGGTATGTTGGGTTCAAAATTAAGCTCTTGAGGCCTTATACTTTATGAGATACAGCCTGTACAAGATAGGGTTTTGGAATCATCCGGAAATGAGTCATTGTGGAATTTTCACTATAAAACAATTTATGTAACGTTTCAGACCCTCTCCTCCTGAGGCTGTTTACAAAAATTAGTAAGGTACCTGTGGTAAAAATTTTAGCTTCTGGTTCATCTTAAATTTGTATATACACCTGGTGTAAGATAGGGTATCTGACTAGTCCTATTGACTAGCCTCAAGAAGGTGTTCCAGGTAAAACAAGCATAACTTCTTGCTAGAGTATCCAAATTGAGTGGGACTAGTTGCATTGGATTGTGGACAGTCTGTAGTATTTTGGGTACAAGTTTCAGAATTTGATATAGATTATTTTGTGCGGGGAATTCTATACAAGTGAGATATTCTATAAAGGCCAAAAATTGACAAGTTGTGGGGAAGTTACCGTAAATTCCACTTGGCACATCCAATTTTGATCGGACCTGTGGAATTACAGAGAAGAAATATCAGATAACTACATAAAATAATTTTCATACCCAGAAGGGTCGAAACTTGGGATATACAATAGAATAAATATTGTCTATCAGAACCACCTCAAAATCAAGGTTCAAAATTGATACTTGGCCAACATGCCACCCAAAAAGGGAACTGCTACACCAATTAAGCCTCCAGAAAATCCTACTTGAACTCTTGATGAAGGTGAAGAAATGTGTAGGGACATAAATGATTTACAAAAGAAGATAGTTACAAAAGATGAAATACAAGAGATGATGGAGGGTTTAAAAGGGGAGATCATGGAAGTATTGAAAAATTTCGTAATAGAAAAGACACTGAAAGTGAAATGCATCCAATGAAATTCATAATGAGGACACAAGGAAGACGATCAAGAATGGGAGAAACTCCAACTTTGGTTTAGAGACCAACCAAGTTCCTAATATTGATATAAGGAAGTTTGGTCATGAGGACTTGTATCACATGGATACTTAGGATGGAGCAATTCTTTGATCTCCATAATGCCACATACAAAAGGTAAATTGCTTCTTTATATTTAGAACCTAATCCAATTTGTTTGGTATCAATGGATTTGTTCCATGAAATCACTCGTCAATTGGACAATTTTCAGGAAGAAATGATAGCACTATGAGGATACAAGGAGAAATACCTTCTTTGTATTGATAAATCTCAATAGAATGGTTAAGTTGTAGAGCACATTGAGAATTTCCAAGATTGAATATAAAAGGTCACCGATATTCCAGATGAGCACTTGATTGATGTATTCATAGGAACTTTAAAAGGATAACATTCAACATGGGGTTCACCTTTGGGAACCCAAATCATTGGAGAATGCATTTAAGGTGGCAAAATGTTGAAAGTAAAAATACAACTATGGCTATGGCTACTAGGAGGACCAATCCTAGCATCTATAAGGAGAACAATGTTCCTTCTTCTAAAACACCTCAGCCTACAAGGTTTGACACCTCAACAATTGGAGGAAAAGAAAAGCAAAAGGTTTATGCTTTTAATTGTGATAGAAAGTATAGTAAGGGACATAGGGTGAGAAGAAATTATTCTACATAGATTTGTGAGAAGAGGAAGAAAGAGAAGAACAAGAACCATCTCAAGATATGAAAGCGTAGAAGCAATTTCAAAATACGAAGAGTTGACTCCATGATATCATGTAATGCATTGTCACCAAATTAGCACTCCTCAAACCCTCAGAATCGAAGGATACATCAAAAGAAAAGGTAATAGTCCTAGTAATTTATTACGGTACTCATAATTTCATTCATTGTAAATTAACCAAAGATCTCAATTGCTTTGTATATCTAGCACGAGTTTCAAGTAATGATTGAAAAATGGAGGAACTATCAATTACTTTCGGGAAAATGCAATAGATCAATCTTACTATGGGAGAATATGTAGTGAATAGTCCAAAGATTTCTATACACATGGGTGGTGTAGATAGTACTAGGAAGATCAATGGTTACAATCATTAGGAACCGATGGCTTTTAATTTCAAGAACTTTTCATGAAATTTTCATTGGAAGGAAAAGAATTGAGTTAAGAGGTATCCGCAGGAGGCTTGAGTAAGGTGATAAGCTCTAGCAGCATGACAAGATTATTGAAAAGGGGCATCAAGACATTATTGCACAACTATGCTCACTATATGTTCAAACATATAAATACATATATTCCTCAAGATCTCCAAAGGATCATTGATAAGCTTGTTCAAAGTATTTGAAGATAATGTGCCAAAGGTCTCACCCACTGAAATCCTTGATCATGAAATTCACTAATTCACAGGTGTTCCTCCTAACATTAGGCCATCTGAGATACCGCTACGCTCGGAAAGAGTGAAATTAGTATGTGAAGAAATGTTAAGTGGCATTATTAGACCTAGCCAAAGTTCTTACCTACTTGCACCCATTAATGGTATCCAAGAAAGATAGTTCATGGCGTATGTGTCCAGTTATAGAGAGCTCAACAAGATCACTATTAAGATAGTTTCCCATTCCGTGATTGATGAATTGTTAGATGAACTACATGGAGCAATCTATTTCACAAAATTGGATCTCGTTAGAGGTACCATGTCGGTCCGAGGAATGAAGGAAGAAGATATCCCAAAACAACATTAGAACTCATGAAGGCCATTATGAATTTTTGAGGTCATGCCTTTTTGACCTTACAAATGCACCTTCCACATTCCAAGGGTTGATGAATTCCATTTTCAAGCCCTTCCTTAATTTGTGTTAGTATTTGATTGATATACTAATCTATGAAAATCTTGGGAGGATCATGTGCAGCATGTTGAAAATGTGCTACAACTACTAAATGAGAAACAACTATATGATAAACCATCCAAACGTTTCTTTGGAATAAAGGAGGTAAAGTATTTGGGACATATTGTATCACATGAAGGTGACAAGGTAGACCATAACAATATTAAATACATGATGAATTTGGTGATTCTAAAACAATAAAATCTTAGAGAGGGATTTTTGGGTTTAGCAGTTACTTACTACCTTAACTGTTCGAGGAACTATGGAAGAATAAGCGACACCTTTACTTGGCACTAACTAAGAAGGATGCATTTTCATGGACTCCAGGAGGCAACTAAAGATTTTGAGCAGAAGCTTAAAGAGGTGATGTGTATGACTCTGTCTTGACCACTCGAGACTTCACAAAACCTTTATTGTGGAATGCTTGACCTCCGGAAATGGAATTAGTGTGTCCTAATGCAGAAGAAGGCCTGGCTTTTGAAGTCGACCACTCAAAGGAAGAGACTTGAGAAACCCATTTATGAGAAAATGATGGCAATACTACATGCATTGAAAAAATGGCATCCTTGCCTAATGGAAGTGGTAGGCACTTCAAGGTCCATGAGATCATGATAGTCTTAAATGCTTCTTAGGATAAGAGTATCTTGAGAAGAACAACAAAAATGGGTAACCAAGATATTGGGCTATGATTTTGAAATGCTCTATAAAGGAAAAGAAAAATGTTGTGGCAGATACACTCTCAAGAAAGGATATGAATATGTTGAGGCCTTTCTTTTATTGCTATCTCGATCATCCAACCGATTGGATAATAGAAGCATAGGGATGGAGAATGGAAAATAATGAAAAAAGTGTGGACTCTCATTCAAAGGTTGCATGAGGATTCCATTACATCAGGATACATTTACATGGAAAAATGATTCACTATGGTACAAAGATAAGCTTATATTTGTAAGAACAACTCAAACAAAAGGTACTGTTGGAGTTACCTCTCCAATAGGAGGGCACAAGGGATTTTGAAAACCTACCATAGAGTCAAGGAAGATTTTTTTTTAGGAATTGGCCTTAAAACCGATGTTCAAGGTTTGTGGTAGAATGTGTGGTTTGCCAACAAAATAAAAGTGCGATGAGTATACCGGGTCTTTTTACAACCATTATCCATCCCATGCTTCATTTGGGAGGTTTCCATGGATTTCATCCGCAGTACGTTACCAAAGTCACGAAGGAAAGTGTCATCATGGTGATTGTTGATAGACTAACCATGTATGCACACTTTTGGCTGCACTCTCTCATCCCTTCACCCAAAGCTAGTCTGATTGCCAACGCATTCATGGAAACAGTTCAAAGAAGCTACATGGCAGCCCAAGATTGTTGTAAGTGGCAGTCCATATTCATGGACATTTTTGGACATAATTATTTTCTTGTTTGGGTACTCAATTGGCTCATAGCTCATCCTATCATCCTCAATCCGACAAAGCGAGATGAGTGAACAAATGTCTGGAAGGCTACCTTCGTTGTTTTGTCTCGATAAACAAACACAATGGTTCAAATGGTTACCCTTGGTAGAATGGTGGTATAACACTTCTTTTCATCTTGCAACAAAAATGACACCATTTATGGCACTTTATGAATACCACCCCTCCTTCCATCACTTCTTCTCTAAAAATAAAATCTAAGGTTCAAGTAGTGGAGATCACATCGAGATAATAACAAATTCTCTCCAAATCTTAAGGACAACCTGACCATGACGCAGAGAATGCATGAAACAACAATAAGGAGATCAACATCGTAGTGAAGAAGTTTGAAGTAGGGGATTGGGTATTTTAAGACTACAACCATACAAACAAATGTCCCCTCAAAGCAAGCCAAGAAGGATAATAAATTATCGCAAATACTATGGCCCTTATAGGTGTTGCAAAAGATTGGTACTATGGCATACAAATTGGAGTTACTTTTAGCATCTTCACGAGTACACCCAGGTTTTCCATGTTTCATGCTTAAAGAAGGTTATAGGTGACAAGATCCCAGTTCAAACTATATTGCGAGGCAGCGAGGAAGGAAAAAACATATTGAATCCTGAAGCCATCAATGACACAGAGTGCCAGGGAATAGATCCATTTTAAGTATCTGGATTAAATGGAGGAAACTACCGGTGAAGATTCCACTTGGGAAGATGAGTCTTTCCTCGAAGCATTCAGAGTTTCCAAGCGTTGTGGACAACACTTGTCTCAAGGGGAGGGCATGTTAAGCCCTAATATTGGCTCATTACCCTTAATTGGGGACATATTAGATTAGTAATGTATTTTATTTGTATGTAAAACTTTTAGGCCATTAGTTATAATTTAGATTAGTAATGTTATTTTAATTATGTCGGCTTTAGGCCACATTATTTGTAATTATACCTCCCTAGTCTCCTATATACCAAGGAGACATTTTTCATTTTGAATCATCTTGGACTTGAACATTTAGAGTGGGGTAAAAGGATTTTCATTTTGAATCATCTTGGACTTGAACATTTAAGTGGGGTAAAAGGAGGTTGCCCCCTCGAAGAGGCTTATTATCTGAAATTATCTCTTTTTCAAGGCGTTGAGTACTTTTCCTGAGGTTTTTATATGTTATATTGATGTTTGGTTCTTAACATCTATTGAGTCGACCATCTACAGTTATAAATTTTCTACCATGTCAGGCTTCCCGATGTTAGTTTTGAATCACCTCATACTCTGATCTACTTCAAATATGTTACTTATTTTGTGTCATTGATTGGGGATACATTAAGGCCCTCCTGTGATGAGTCTTTTCTTGTCGACTTCAACTCATTATCTAGGAACCAGACTTAGAAGTCATTTAGTACCTTAGAGCCTGCATGCCTCAATGGCAGGTTTCTTCACTTCCAACAGTGGGTTCACATCATTGACCCCTGATTGGAATATTCCATCGAGTGTTCGACTTCAACTCATTTATTCACATTCATTGGATTGTACTAGGGTACCTTGGATTGGAATCCATGGTGATTTCCCTCACACTTGTTAATGATTTTCATGAATGATCGGTAATCAAGTGGTTTCTACCATGCTCGACTTCAGCACCTTTAATCGCATGGTTAGATTTATACTTAAGGATGAAGGAAATGAAGACCCTGTATCATACCATTCTGGTCCAGGTTGTGATGGAGTATTCATGATTTGTATTAACGCATAGATCCACTTTATATGTCTCATGGCTATGTCCGAATTTGAATTCTTTAGAGAATATATCCACAGTGTATTATGGATGTCTATGTTGGTTCATAATAACATGGATCCATAGTGTATATTTAGTGGCCATGACTCCCTTGAAATTTTGTAATCCGAGTATGGGAATGCCTACCTCAAACAATGGTATATTATTATGATGATGCTTGACTATTTGCAGGTTCCCGATCGGTGTGCTCCTTGTTTCCGACACACACATTCTATAAAGTATTTTGGATGTCACGAGTTCCAACCTCATACTTTGGGGGGGCTTCTGTTACACATTATATTGATCACCCTAGTGATCAATTGACAAACATGTGTTCATGTTCCCAAAAAGAATATTTTTCCATGAGGAAAGTGACTGACTTTCTCCTCTCAAAAACCCTATTAAAGAAGGTTGTCACAAGATGCAAAAGGAACAGGGTGTGATGATGCCTGATAATCGCTCCCTTCTCTAGATTTGAACTATGACGTCTCCGTAGGATGCATTATAGGTAGGGTGCGACGATGTCAAAAGCCAAGGAAAATTCAAAACTTCACGAAAGTTCTAGAAGGGGATATTCTAGAAGATGAGGTGGTGTTCGAATGGTTTAGATCTTACTCGCTTCTCTGAGTTGATGGGATCATCCTAATATCTTCAAAATATCTCTCTTTCCCCTATATAAAGAGGGATCTCTCATGGAAAATTTTAAGCAAAGCAAGGTTAAGGTTGAATAGGCTAAGAATTGGATGAGGAATTCTACTTCATCTCATACTTGAGAGATTTATTTCAGTTCATCCAGTCATTGCATATCTTCTTCATTAAAGGCTAGAGAAAGTGTGTGTGTTGGAGAAAAGGGCCATCGAAAGGGGACCTTGCGACATCAAGGATTTGGTTGTAATATCCACCTTCACTTTAATATAATACAATGATACGTTTGTTTCCCATAAAACGTGTCTTGTTTTATTGCATGATTCCTTGATCACATGAATACGTTCTTGTTGAGTATATTGGATTTCTTTCACTTTGGTTGGCTTCTATTCCCTTGCAGATTCAATATCACAAGAGCACCAGAGTGGAGCTAGGATGACAATGGAAAGAGGAAGTGACATTTAAACGATATGTTGCCTATCTCTTGTTAAATAGTAAACTCAATAGTTAGAGGTTAGAGAAAGCATCATATTCTATTTTGTTTTGTTCTATATCTAGGTGTATTTAGGGAGATCTTTTTATTTCCACATTTATCAATTAATCCCATAACAATGGGGCATGTCTATACTATATCCTATGTACGCCTTATGAAAACTAGGGTTTTCTCTTTCTTGAAAAACTATGACCCTTTGCTGCCTCTGTCACATCAACCTGCAACATGCCACTATGTCCAAACTGTATATGTTCCCTATGCATACATACTTATACATATCCCTTAACCAAGTGCATCTATATCTCTCTATTCATGTTCCATACAAGTGTGTATAATCATGAACAAGTATAAAAACTCTCACATGGACTAGACATCAAACCCTTACTGATATACAACCTCTCAATACTTCAACCACTTCAAAACCACTTCACAAATACAATATCTCAACCATGTACCAAAACAATTCTTAACCATATGCCAAGAAATACAAGATGTGCCTCAACACTAACAAGATCTACCAATGATAGATACTAAATATACCAGCATTGTATTTCTGTAGATATGACTTAGATAGTAAGTTCCATGCAACCAATAACCTCTCTAGGGAAAATACTCAAACCCCCATAACTATTTCTCATGTAGACAAAAAAATCCAACTACACATAGAAATAAGACATACCTTTTGAACCAGTAGATAACTCTATTGTACCTAATCACTGTAGACCTTCCTCGGAGCTTGCTTTCAGACTCTATACACTTGGCATCTTCATATTCTCAAGTTTTTATGTTTTTTCCCACATGTACGTGCCCTATTATACTACCATCCCACATGCATATGCACCCTTTTCTACTACAACCTGCATACACCTAAAAAACTAGGGATTTTTCAGTAGTTTTTGCAATTACGAAACTTTCGTCATCAACCCTTTGTGCTACTTTAGACTTGTGTAACTTCAGATCTATCAATGTGTACCTACAATAAACCTTACAAAATAATATATATTCAATGTGCTCAATAGGTTCTAATAGGACAACCTTGCTCTCTTATTTATACTTCCATGTAGCTTCCTCAAGGGGTTTCCTTCTAACCAACTTAACCCAATTTATTTATTTTAATGATAACCCACTTCTAACCACTTGTCCACTTATAACCACTTCATCCACAAACAATAAACTCTCCAAATTATAGTTGCAAATAATTTATCTTTAATTATTTTTTTATTGCAACAACTTCAACCATGATTAACTCCTAGTTTCACCCACTTGACTAGTCAACTTCTTCTAGGAGCTTCTAGAATAATTTAACTTCTTTGACCTTCTAGATAACTCATGAGGGATATCCAAATTCACAAGGCCATAAATATTTATCCATGAGGAGTTATGTGATGTTACACATATCACCGAAAATGACATGACATGTACTATCCATCTAGAATAGTGTTACCTGCAAATATATTAATCTTCATACCATTATACATCAATCAAATGGAAGTACCTTAACCATACTGTTGGGGATAACATAATTTTATACTGAACTTACTTCAAGGGTTGACATCAATGACAACCAACCCAATTAATAAACAATCTCCCCCTTTGTAATTTATGGTAACACTCTAATCAAACATTGAAGTCATATCGCTCATGCTCCCCCTCAAAACATGCCTCTGTTCTCTCTCTCCAATCATCTAATTATCTATCCTGCATCTGCTGAATCTCTCCCCCTTTGAAATCAATGGAAAAGGTAACTTCTCGTCTAGGGATGCTCCCTGTTGGCACAGGGGCAGACCCAGGGTTCAACACTACAACAACGCACCAACAAAACCCTAACTACCAGCCCTTTCGAAAACACCTGTGAAGAAGATGAAGTCTCACCCGAGGTAGAGGCATGGGTGGTTGCAGGAATCCGGTGTCTACAACCTTAGATGGGATACAGATATGTGATTGTAACACCTTAATAGAGAATTTAGCAATTATGATTCATCAATATTCAATCTTATTTTACAACGCAGCTAAACCCTAACAACATATCAACGCAGTATTCACATAGATTCAATAAACTCAAGCACTAAGCATACCAACAAAGATCAGATCTAGAACTCATTCACATTATTCATCACTAAGATATCATATCAGATTTATCTATCATCTAACATTGCACTAAGCATTGAATCACATAAACAAAAGAACAACCAAATAAGCACAAAGAATTCACAACACAGGATATACGTGGTTCACCCCCACCATGGCGCTACGTCCACCAACTCTTCGTCTTCTTTATTATCTTCAGTCAATCTTCTTACATGCAAAAAGCCTCAAAATCTACTCTGTAGAGGACAAGATATCTGCGCACCTTTCTAGATACTCCTTCCTTGAGTTATAGTACAAACCCTTCCACAGTCTCTTACAATCACTTGCACTTAGCTTTTGAAGGCTCAGACAATATGAAAAAAGCAATTACCACTTAGCACTTAGCACACTTGCAACTGACTAGTCACTACTAGTCACTACCCACTATTCACTACTTCTTACTTTGCCTAGACTTGTATTTATACATTAAAAAATAGGCCTAAGAATGGGTAAACCCATGGGCCAACATCCCCATACCCATTACATAATCCCAAAACCCAAAAATCCCTAAAAAGGGGTTGAGATCCTGCGATCTCCACTTCAACTTGCACTCCGCCTTTGACATCCTATCGAAGACCCAAAATGGTAAAAAATGACCAAGGATCCTCAAAAATTGGTCAAGGGCCAACATGACCCCAACACTCACCGGTGACTCATCCCGAGTCACTCTGCTCTAGGTAATTATGCCTCAAAAGCCTCGATCTTGGCTCGAGCAACTTTGAACTATTGCTATGCCACGACCTCCTGCTCAACAAAATCTTGGATTACTGCTTCGTTGACAGTCCCTCTAAGCACTGTTCAACTGCAATGATGACTTGCTCCAGTTCTGCTCCTTGACCTTTGATCTCTGTGAATAGTTGGTAATCCTCATCATGGATTGTTTGAAGCCTCTAATTCACTTCCATGACTTTTATCTGAATGGTGTGGACCTGTTGTTGATCACTACGTTATTCTTGGGATCACTTCATGTTTTAGGATAAATCCGTAAGTGCGGACACAAACCGATCTCCCCAGATCCACCTGGATCTGGAACAAACAGTGACAGAATACTACTCTTTCCCTAGT
>SNQJ01S0044811.1:6419-27366 GCA_010110895.2 Picea sitchensis
CAGAATCAGTCCTAGATTTCATTCAAATATTTAATAATCTTTATCAAAAAATCCTGGCTAAAGTTAAACCTTCCCAACCAGCTGCAAAAGTCACTTTTGCAGAAGCTTTTGATTCTGATTTTTCTCTACTTTTGAGAGAAAGAAGATCAGTAGGGATACAAGATGATTCTATAGAAATTGAATCAAATATGATGGAATCCAGTAAGTTGAAAACTAAATTTGATATGGGAACAATATAACCCAGGAGTTTTAAAGAACATGCAGGGCACTCTGGATCTAGAAAATATACAGAGAAAAAATGGATGAGATGGAAAAAATTATTAAAGATTTATTGAACAAAATTTCCAGGATAGAAATGGAAAAAGCCAAACCTGATCCATATGTTAGAAATCAATTCAGGAGAAATCCTAATCCTCAAATACGACAAAGGAAAATAAAAAATGAGGATGAAAATATTCAAGCTCCTTTTAAAACTAAGAATTTCATACAGAGAGATGAGGTACAAGATTATGATGAATCAGATGAATATCTAAACAACCTTAGCGATGATGATATTGAGCCTCACCTAACCAAACAAGATTGTGAGAAATCCTTGGATCTGGAATATTTGTTTAATGATGAAAAAATTATCAACAATTTGGGAGACTCTACATGCAAAGGTCTCACTGATTCAATAATGGTTGAGCTTCAACATAAATATGATTTGAGGCCAAGAGAAAAAAGTTCTACAAATATTCCACCAATTTATTTTTTATCACGAAACAAAGAAAATGAGGTAGCAGTTACAAAACCATCAACTGAAATGCAATCTTCCCGACTAAATCAAGTTGAAATGAAAGCAGTACTGGCTAAGAAGCCAGAAAATAAAGAAGCGGAATTTCAGACTAGGGAAATGGAAAAATCAATTGGAACTTTCAATCTAGAGAATGAACTAAATAAAATTAAAATTCCAATGCCTCTAGTTGAACTTGCTAGAAATCCAATCTATAAAAAGAAAATTGCAAAAGAAATAATTTTTTCTGATGTTGAATGTCAAGACGATGTTATCAATTTGCAAGATGAGAAACCTACAATCATGTTTGGACCACACATTGAAAATAGTAAATATTATGTTGGTCCTTTCTATATTACACTGACTATCCATGATCATTTACTTCACAATTGCATGTTAGACTCAGGAGCTTTGCATAATTTAATGCCTAAGATTATCATGGAAAAATTGGGCCTTGAAATTACCATACCTTATCAAGATTTATACTCATTTGATTCTAGAAAGGTTAAGTGTCTGGGTAGGATTAAAGATTTAGTTGTAAATCTTGCTTGGGTTCCTGTGAAAAGTATTCTTATGGATGTGGTTGTTGTTGATGTTCCTACCAAGTATGTCATTCTTCTATCCAGATCTTGGGGTGCCAAGCTAGGAGGATCGGTTCAGTTAGACATGATGTATGCTACAATTCCAATTTTTGGTGGACAATTTACTCGATTGTACAGAGAAACTAGATTGGCTTATACTATAAGTGACCCTCAAAACCATAATAATTATCCATTCTATGTTGTTGATCAAGATTTAGGAAATTGTATATTATCCATAGATGATTATTTTGAAGAATGTATAGAAGAAGAAAATCACAAAATAGAAATTTCAAAGAAAAATATGAAATTTAGAGATGGGATGTGGAAAATGTTCTTTGATAGTGCTTCATCTTGCGAAGGAGCAAGAGCTGGAGTATTATTTGTGGCACCAAGTGATGAGTATTACATTCCTTTTTCTTATATATTACAATAGGATATTGATTATACCAATAATGTGTGTGAGTATGAAGCTTTAGTTTTAGTATTAGAAGCTGCAAGAAAACTAAAAATCAAACATTTGATAGTCTTTGGTGATGCTGAGCTAATTGTAAAACAAATAAAACAACAATACCAAGCTAAGCATCTAAGATTGAGGTCATATAGAAATTGTGCATGGGATCTCATAGAGAATTTATTTTGGTATTTTAACATCCACTCTATTCCCAGAATGCAAAATCAACAAGTTGACTCTTTAGCCAAATCTGCTACAACTTTCGTACCACCTACTATTTTGAAGTTGAAGTATCATATTGAGATGAAACATAGACCTTCAATTCCAAACAATGTTAAACATTGGAAATTATTTGAAGATGATGAACAAATCAAGCAGTTCCTAGAAATGGTAGATGAGTTTTCTAAGACCCACATAGATCAAGAAAATCATAATGATCATGCTTGGATTATGCAAGAAGGAGAAAATCCGGAAAAGTTCCAAGATAAAATTTTATATCACTGCATGCTCTTAATTAGAAAAAAATAGATTCCCAGAGGGATTATCCCTCTAGAAAGATTATTTGACCCATATGATATACCTTTAAAGTCTACTATGCAACCTCAACCTGAAGAAGTTGAAGATTGTAATGTAGGAACAAATGAAAATCCCAAGATGGTCAAAATTTCTAAATATCTTCCAAATCAAATAAAGAGTAAATATGTTGAGTTACTTAAAAAATATAAATATGTTTTTTCATGGTGTTATGAGGATTTAAAAACCTATGATACTTATGTTATTGAGCACAAGATTCCCTTAAAGCATGGTATTAAGCCTTTCAAGAAAAATATTCGATAGATAAACCCAATTCTTCTATCAGTAATAGAAAAGGAGGTTAAAAAACTCCTTGATGCAAAAATAATTGTTCCCCTCAGATACTCTGAATGGGTGGCCAATTTGGTCCCTGTTAGGAAGAAGAATCGTGAAATAAGACTTGCGTTGATTTTAGGAACTTAAATCGGTCTTGTTTTAAAGATAACTAGCCGCTCCCAAAAATGGACCATGTCTTAGAGAAGGTAGTAGGGGCTAACATAATTTCTATGATTGATGGTTTCTCAGGATATAATCAGATTGTTGTTCATGAAGATGATAGAGAAAAGATAGCATTTACTACTCCATGGGGAACTTTTATGTATGATAAAATGCCTTTTGGTCTAATGAATGTAGGAGAAAGTTTCCAGAGAGCAATGGATATCGAATTCGTTAGTGAGAGAGATAAGTTTGTTGTTATTCATCTAGACGGTCTGACAATTTTTTCCAATTCTGATGCAGAACGTTTGGTGCACCTCAGACAAAATTTTGACAAATGTAGAAAATTTGGTTTGTCTCTTTATCCCAATAAATCACACTTTTCCATGCAAGAAGGTAAACTTCTAGGTCAAATAGTTTCAAAATATGGAATTAAGGTTGATCCTAAACGAGTTGAGGCTATTGACCTGATTAATATTCCTAGAAATAGAAAAGAGATTCAATCTTTTTTGGGAAAGATCAATTTTTTGAGGAGATTTATTCCTAACTTTGTTGAAATAATCAAATTGATTATAGATATGCTAAAAAAGGATAGCAAAGAAAAATGGACTGTAGAAGCCAAAGCATATTTCGAGTGTGTTAAGAAATCCATAGGAGAAGCACCGGTGTTGGTAAGTCCTTACTATACGAAAGAATTCTTAATCTTATCCTTTTCTTTTGAACATATTGTTGCAGCAGTGCTCCTTCAGAAGAACGAAGAAGGATTCGAACAACCAATATCCTTTTTCAGCAAAAGCCTCAGAGATACAAAGCTAAGATATGATATTCTCGAAAAAAAAGATAATGCGATGGTGAATGCTCTCAAGGATTTCCGAACATATGTCTTGCACTCCAAAATAATTTCTTATGTACCAACGAATGCAATTAAAGATATCTTGGTTCAGCCAGACAGTGATGGAAGAAGAGGTAGATGGTTGGCTAAAATTCAAGAGTTTGATTTAGAAGTGAAACCAACCAAACTAGTGAAAGGTTAGGGTCTGGCAAGGTTGTTATCCTAATCAAATTTCAGAGTGCTTGAAATAAATAACTTTGAATCACATGATTCTATTATAGATATAGAAGATATTGATGATCAAGCACCCATTATTCATATTGAAGAAAAGTTTTCCTCCTCATCTCGGTACAATGATATTGTTACATATCTCCTTACTCTTCAATGTCCAAGTGGCAATACTCCTTCAAAAGAAAGAACATTAAAGTTACATGGAATTAAGTATTGCATTATAGATGGCAAGCTATACTGGAAAGACCCTTTGGGCTTCCTGTTATGTTTCCCGACAGAATTTGAAACAGAAGTTGTCATTGATGAATTTCATGAAGGAGTATGTGAAAGACATCATGCTTGTAGAGCAACATCTTACAAAATTTTAAGGGCAGGATATTATTGGCCAAAATTATTTACTGATGTAAATGCAAGGGTCACAACTTGCAATTCATGCCAACTGTTTGTTAGTAAGAAAAATCTTCCCACCTTACATTTAATTCCATTAAAAGATGAAGATCATTTGCAACAATGGGGCCTAGACTTCATTCGATAAATTCATCCACAATCAAGTGCTCAACATAGATGGATTATGACCACTACTGACTATTTTACGAAATGGGTTGAAGCCATTCCAACTCAAAATGCTACAGATTCAGTAGTGATAAACTTTTTGGAAGAAAACATCCTAGCAATATTTGGTTGTCCTAGGAAAATAGTTATTGATAATGCTCAGGATTTTAAATCTATGGCAATGATCAATTTCTGTCAGAAATAAAATATTATTTGAGGTCATTCTACAACTTATTATCCTCAAGGAAATAGGTTGTCTGAATCATATAACAAGATTTTGATGACTATAATCAAGAAATCTTTGACAGAAAAAAAACAAATCTTGGCATATACACTTAAAATACGCCTTATGGGAAAACCGAATTGGCACCAAGAAATATATAGGTATGTCTCCTTTCCAATTAGTTTATGGCACCGATGTTATTCTTCATATTAATATTTCTCTTCCTGTAATGAAACTCTGGAAGGATGCAAATGAAGATCCAAATGATGCTACGAGAAGAATAAATCAAATCATTGAAGTTCAGCAAAACAGAGTAGAAGTGGATGATAAGATCCAAAAATACTAGGATAATATGAAAGCCCTTTTTGATAAAAAATCTAAAGATAGGGAGTTTCTTCCCGGTGATTTAGTTTTAAAATGGGAAGCTAGAAAGGAACATGTAGGGAAACATGGAAAATTTGATCATCTATGGTTTGGACCTTTCAAAATCACAGTTGTTGAGGGAAAAAACTCATTCTCATTGGAAAATATTAATGGAGAAATTATTGACTCTCCTATCAATGGGAGTTATTTAAAACATTTCATGTAGTAGTCACTTTTTAGAATTCCATTGTATATATCAGATTGAATTGACATTGGCATTTTAATTTTCAATTTTTTCTTTTCTTTTTGTAAATTACCCGAGTCATTTGATCATTTGTTGTAAATATTTTCAATAAACTTATGATTGCTTGACATCATTAAAATGAAAAATAAAAACATTTGTATCACATATCATCTCTATTCTACAAGATTATCTGATATTTTGTATTTCATTCCTTTTTCGGAATATATCTTGTTGAACAAGAGATGAGGCTAAATAAAAACTCGACACTCGTTTTTCAAGCATTTGATTTCTCTAAAAACAGGTGATAAATTAATAATCTACCTTGATATAAATTCAAAAGGAAAATAAGGTATGAGTCCCTACTCTTCTTATAGTTCAAATAAAATTTAAAAATAGTTTTTGAAATGAATGTGATGGAAGTTTTTCTCATGATAATATTATCACCTCATCTAAAAATTGGAGATGTAGAAAAATATAATTTGAAGTGTCATGCGCATAAATTCTAAAGCCATCTCTAGTATAAAAAATAGAAATAATAATAAATAAACTCGAAATAAGTCTAAACTTAATACACAAACTTGTGTGGGATTAGGACATTTTTATTCAGATCCTCTGAATCCTTGATTTGGTTATTTTTGTCTCTCCCCAAGTTCTTTCCACTCCAGATGTTCTTTCTCCTTTATCATCATTTTAGTCTTCACATAAATAAAGAGACTCAGCCTGACTCTGAAAACTCAAAATCTTATTTTCAAGCAAGATTAGGCAAAAAAATTTACGTTCCTTTGATTTTAATTGAAAAAGTATGTCTAGGCTAATCTTGATAATTTTATCTCTGATATCATATTTTAAACTGAAAAACTCACTCAAGGTTTATCCCTGAAATGATTGAAATTTCCAAAAGAATTCTCCTATAGGTGATATCAGACCAATCATATAGATCTAAGATCGACGATCTCAACTTATTTTGGTCGATGAAAGTGCACATTATATAACAAGGGGTCGGAGGCCTAAATTTGGAACCATTGTATTAATGGGTGATAATGTGTCATAAGCTTATTCATTTCAGTACCTAGGGGTGGTATTATGAAACCACTTTAGCTCACCCCTGAAATGAATGAATCGATCACAGGTGTCACGGTGATGTAAGCCAAATAAAAAAGGTGACGCATTGGTGAAATCCAAATATTTTTTTTTTAATTTTAAAATAATTACCCTCGAATAAAATGAGGTAAATGCACACGATAAACATTGTTACAAGTACAGTATAATCCAGTAAAAGAATTAAAATTCTCCTTCGACAAATAAGTTCGAGTAGTGTTCTCATTTCCTTATTTCAAATGTGTTTGTATTGTTTAAAATAAGGATATAGGGAGAAAGGTAGTTATTTTGGTCAGCCATCAACCTCTCATGAAAATGTCCTAATTGGTCGTGATTATGAAATTTTTGAAACCATTATGTCACAGTTTGATCCTTACCAATTAAGAAAGTTACCCTGTGAGAAATTTATGGATTTACAGGATTAGTTACATATAGGAGTTGAACTTGGTTAAATTCATAATTCCCCAAACCTACATTTGTTTTTTAGTCTTTTCCCTTAAAAATAATCAAATGGAAACTCAATCAAACCCTAGACAAATCCAACCATCCAAGAAAATGATTGCATCTAATGACCACTTGGAGGATAGGGAAGGGGATGTTTTTGACCGTACATAATATTTCCATGACCTTCACCAATTAATTCATAGAGCCCAGGTTGATGCTAACAATGGTCGAAACTACTTGAACTTATGGGAATCGAACCTAGATAGATCAATTGTTCCATGATCTTATCATTTTCTAGGATTTGTCAATTGGTGTGTTTTCAATTACCAGGTGGGTAGGAAACAAATAATTTATGTACATGATTCTGGGATAGAATGTGAAATAAGTAAAGAATCCATTGTCCGAATGCTCCAAATTTCATACCATGATGTATGTGAAACCATGGATGATGATGAGATTGACTCTAAGTAACAAGAATTATCATAGTATGAAAGAGAGAAGTTTTTGAGTAATCTATTAGCCCCATATTCCCCATTACCAACTAGTCCACCTCCTTTCAAATATGTCATCTTCCCTAAACTAACAGTGTAGGATATTACCATGATTTGTCATGTTTTAGGATATGAACATAATAAAGTAGTGGATGAGACTATTTTAGGGATTCTTTATGTCTTATATCCACCAGTGTTAATCACCCTCACAAAATTTGATTATTTTCAATTCCTACGGGAAGTCATGAACTTCCAATTGTCAAATTTCCACAACACTAAGTCTTTTAGGTACCAGGCCTACTTGGTTCACCTCATATTTTCCAGTTATTATTCCTTTTTTGAGAGATTTGGGATCAAAACCATAGATTATTCAGCTAAAACTAATCCAATAATTGAGTGGACTGGGGAGATGAGGAAACAAGACCAAAATAAAGGTTTCATCCTTTATGTAAACAATTTCAAGAGTGGATACTACATTTTCTTCATGGCACTTAGCCTCCTAGGATGTTTCCTAAGTTTAAAAAGATATTATAGCTAAGCAAAGATATCATATTAGGATATTGGTACTTGGTTTAGGATCACACCATCATTAGAGTATATCGTTTTGAACAAGAGCCATACAAGCTGCCATTTTTCCTAACTCCAAGAACATTTTCTTTGGAATACATCAGACAAAGGCTCATTTCAGATCAATTTCATTTTTCCCAGCATAAGCAAGCCATCACTTTCAATCTTCCTCAATAGGTTGCCCCTTTCATGGTCATTCTTAGAACTTCTCTAGCTATTACAAAATAAATGCTACGTCAGTAGCTGGATTTTGAAAAAGAAAGTAAGTGGGTGTATGACCCACATGGTGTGATTGCAGCTAGAATACCCATGTAAAAACACCTGCGAAATCTTGTAGTGGAAATAAATTCTAACCTAGATTCATGAGAATACATTAATAATATTCTACATACAGAGGCCCAAAATAAAACTACCACTCAGTCAATGGACCAATCTAATGTAATTCATACTCCTTAGAAATAAGAATTACAAATTGGAAAGAGGGCATTTTCAGACATGCATTCTGAAATGGATATTGATGATCAGTTGAGTGAGAAGCTAAGAAAAAATCCTAAAGTTGATGAATAATTAGACTTATATGGGTTCTTAGTTGAGTTTATAGAAGAAAGTAAGGTTATATTGCAAATTAGACAAGGATCAAATGAATCAAGTTTAGCCTTAAAGGGACCTTCTATCACTATTGAGCATCTCACTTCAACTCTATTATCAACAACAAAAATTTCACAGACCTCTAGAACTGAAGGAACCTCTAATAATAAACCCTCACTCTTTTCTCAGTATTTGGATATAAAGATAAAAAATCAAGAGGTGAAAAAGGAAATGTATCCTTAGGATTAGGGAGAAAACATAGCTCAAACAAAATTACTACCTACCATGGATTACTAGTAGGGTATATTCAATTTGGATGTACTAGATTCAAAGGTACTTAAGCCTATTTTTCCTACAGATTACAAATCCACTCAAATGAGAGTAAATCTCGGGGATATCCACCTTGTGGATATGATTTAATTTCACAACAAAACAAGTGATATGTTGTATATATGGGTATTGCAATCATCTTTCAATGAGAGGAAGATTCAAAATATGGTAACCAAAAGAGGGAAGTAGTTGAAGAAAGAGAGGATGGACACGAAAGACAATAAAATTCAAATTAATGAGTTGGAGAGGAATATTATTTCCCTAGGAGTAGATCCTAAAAATATGACTGTTGCAGGAGACCTAAACAAATAGAAGGATAATGAGATTATGGTCCTTAAGAAAAATATAAATGTTCCTAATGTACAACATGTTCATACCCCAAAGTTGTAGGCTAGTCATGAGGAAAATGAGCATATTTACCAACAACTATTGGAAATTATAAAGATCATATAACACCTACAAGATGAAATTGAAACCTTGAAAGACCAGTAAAATCAACAATTGTAGGAATCCAAGTCAACTACAGTGCAAACTGATCCATTACAGCCAATAGAGGACTTATAAAAATTCATAACTTATTTGAGTGTGAAGGATATCAAGTTGGAAAGTGTGACAAACTATCCCAAACAAAGAGATGATAAGGTAGCAGAACTAGAATATCAGGTGAAGAGCAGAGAATTACGTTTAACACAAACCAATGCTACTAAAGAGGAAGCTCAGAAGGAAGAAAATAAAATGAAGGAAAGGGTGACATGGAGACCAGCCATGAAAGGAGATAAGAATATCATTTTGTATGATATAGCTAACACAATTTTTAAGAATTGATATTATTTTACCTCAATGCAGGATGAGCTTGATCTAATCACCTTACTCTTCAAAGACATAAAAATAACAGCAAATGAGTTGGAGAATAAACTTGATTTGGAAGGCGATATAATAAATTTATTGAATGATAGAACTAAAGAGAAGTTGAAGGATTTGCAATTCAATGTCGGAACTAGTATTGTAATGGATGCTAAAAGAGTCATCACAAAAAGGATATTGCTGCGAAATGTGGAAACTAAGGGCCATGAGCTTATGAGGGAAATCTCTACTTTTAAGAATATTTTTAGTGATGTCATCAAGCATGGATTACCATCATTATGGAATGAAAATGGGGATTTTTATCCAATGAACAATTATCAAAAGATAGGGGAACAATTATAGCAAGTTTGAAAATCTCGATGGCACTTTGAAGGGGAGAGATGTATTAGAATTGTTGGCAGGGGATTTTGAGTTATTGCACAATATGAAAATGATTTTTCAGGAATTCACCTCCCCTAGTTTATGAGAAATAAACTAATTTGGATGAAGAAATAAGAAACTTGAATGATCATAAGTATTTAATGGGTGAATATTGGAAAATAATGTGTCAATTTGTTAAATTTCCATTTGGAAGACAAGGTGAATCGAGTGGCACCCACCCAGCTCCCTAAGGGAATATTTTACTGAGTAATTTTTCATGTACATTAATTTTTACCAAGGTTAAAACATTTCGAGAATAAATAAGTAGCAATATGTTTCAATAATTTGTTTTTCATACAATTGTATCTGTAAAGGAGAAACAAGGCACATTATTGATGGGTCAACTATTTTTGGAATCAAAGTGTAACTTGTTCTCAAGATTTCTAGATCAACAAAGCTCACAGAGGAAGAGACGGGTTATGAGAAGAGGACATAGGGCCTATAGAGATTCATTCACCATGGTTTTATCATTATGTATTATTGTATTGTACTCCATTGTATTCTCCACATAAATTCGTACATATTCTTCATACATCGTAGATCTAATTTGCTCATTAATATAATCCTTATGCAGGAATTGGCATCATATTCATTGTGAATGTCTGGTTTTTTTCATGTGATTGGAATTGAATTCATAATAAATTACCAATTTCTTTCCATGTTATGTTTGATATGATTGAATGAATGAAAAAATATTATGATAGCATTGAATGTATTAAGCATGAAGTTGTCCTAAGTGTTTTATGAAGTTGTAAGATGAATACCTTGTATGTTTTATTGTATTGTTCTTCTGAATACATCCATCCATCCATCCCCTTTAAATTCAATATTTTTGATACATATGGGAATTTCACATTTGTTAATACATGGGTGTGCATTTTCATCACGCCCTAGTTTCATGCATTTTAAAACATTTTTCCCTTTATGCAACTTTTGCATTTACCAAGCAGTTTTTAACCTTTATGCATAGTTGAGGGTTTCGGGTTTTGAAAATGCACAAGAAAAGGTATGAATAGATGTAAAAATAATAAAAATACAAATTCCACTTGAATGTTATCACTCAATTTGGAAATCATATTAGTCCTAGGTGTGCATTTATAGTAAGTTGGTTTTACCCTCCATTTTACAAAAATGTCGAATTTTGGGTTCTGGTAGAAGTCCCTTTTTCATTTGAAAATGGACTTATATATATATATATATATATATCATATATATATATATATATATATATATATATATATATATATATATATATATATATATATATATATTCAAAATATTATTAACTTTGCTAAAACTTAGATCCCTTGATTTAGAGGCTATATAGAAGCATGGGCATTACATTTTCCAAGTGGGGAACTTTCTCTTGATTTTCCTCTTTTACCTGAGGAAACCACTTTTATGTTTACATGTAAAACTAAATGTGTATACTAGTGAAAATTATCCTACAAAGGCCCTCGGCTGGAATCGCTCAAATTGTGGTTGTGTTGGATGGACATACTTATTTTTCATGGAATTGCCCACGGTTTCATTATTTTGTTCTTTATGCGGTACTTTTGCATTTACAACAAAGTCATGTGTTTAGAAAAGTTATGCAAATATGAATGGTGTTCATAGGAAGATGAATGAACATGGATATCAATTCATTGAATAGTTGATGTTGACACCATAGCTTCAACCAACCTCATTTAATGATTTTTTGTTTTTATCTTTAAAAGTCATTTTAATATATCGTGTTTTTCATATTAAAAGGTAATATTTTAATATGTCATGCTTATATTGTGGCAGGGTGATCACATGAAGGCACCAGCCTTGGAGTAGGTAAACGACTAAAAATATCCATATCCATTAAAAGTGAATTTTATTATTGTTTTATAATTGAATTAACTTGTTTTGTTGATATATGTAGTTTTCTACACCTAATGTACTTGACAATGTGGGAAACAATGACAAATTGTTTGAATTGAACCTAATTAAGATAATTAAAAGGTTGTGAGAAAAAAATAGTGGTCTATGGTGAATTGTGTATGTGTGAATCAACAAAGGAGAACACACAAAAATGCAAAGTTTTGATGGATGAAATAAAATGATCTATAGTAAGTGCCATCTTTTAAAAGGTTATTTATCACATATGTTCATTTATCTTTGCTACTTTTACATTGTCGAATAAAAAAACCTTTTTAGAGAGTTTATTGAAGAATTTTGAAGCTTTCTCTTAAGGATGGTGTTGGTAGAAGCGATGCTCAAACACCAAAAAATCCTACCACAAACCATATACCCATGAGGCTCTTTGGTTGTTCGCATGTGGAAGAAAACCCCATCACTTCAAGTGACTGTCATTTTAGGGCTCTTGACATGCAACTGCGGTCTGCATGAAAAAAGAACTTGATGGTGGAAATGAGGCGATTGGTGATTCTACAAATTGTTTTCTTGGATCGCCACGTGTTACCATGAAGAATTTTACTTCGGAGTTACCTTTTGGTGGACAAGAACATTGTTCTGATCAAGATACAAAAAATCCTAGGTAATTGTGAATGTCTTAATTATTTCCTATTAACTAATTGAAACATACATCTCTACGATTTTTTAAATTAATGATCATATTGTTCTTGTGGAAACAACATATTTTTTAAGCATATGAATACCAGGGCCTTATATATTTTTGGTCCCACCATACGCACATAGTGGAATGCTCGAAATCTCAGTTTGAAGTAGGAACTTATTGACCACTTGGTCGACATGTTTTTTGATTCCTTCAACAAAATTGGAGTCACCTCATTGGTTGTTAATCTTGGAGATAATTCACATACACCTATGATTTCTTTTTCCTAAGGTTTCCCTCGTTTTATTAGTCATTATTCAATTTCCTATATTTTAGGAAGAATATTCCTCTGAGGAGAATATTATATTAGGTTCACCGCCGGTTGATCCGGTTAATTGAGTCTAGATGCGAGATTGGTTATCACCATGCAACATTGGGATCATCCACCAACTAATGTGAATTTTCCTTGGGATCATCCCCAAAATGGCACATTACCCTTGATCCCCTGATCTACTCCTCACTTCATTATGTTTCAATCAATTAACTGAACACTATTAGACTAGTTAGCTTTCGGACTAGGTGACAATTCCACTCTAAACCAATTGCATTGAGACTAGACTAGGTGGAAGTTTTCTTGTTGGTGTGTCCAAATCACTCTAGAGAACCACTATGAAGCATTGGCTTCTCTTCCAATGTACATTAGTTGAGTTATATAAGAGTATATCATGTGTAAATCATCATTCCTTCATTTGGTTAATGAGAACTCATCTATTCTTTCTCTTCTACATATGTTTTCTCATATTTTCTACTGGCCCCGTATTATGTCAATTCCTATATAGATCTATTGATAGGTTTCAACACATTTACATGGTATCAAAGCCAATGGACTTCTAGGTAAAAGACACACCAAATTATTTTGCAAGAATCGAATATTGAAGACAGAAGAAAAATGGAATTTCCAAAAGAAATTCCATTCTCCCTGGCAGTATAATTTGACTAGCGTGGAAGGGAGAAGATGATAATGCATATTCAAGGAAGAGGATTATACAATTTAACCATGAACATAGAGATAGAACCAACATCATCCAGAGAAAATCCAAGTATCTAAATTGAATGGATGAAGCATTTGTAACTATTTGCATTCTCATTTCTCCTGAATTCCTCTTTTCACATATCCTCCTATAAAACCCCAATGAATCCCAGACCACCATGGAAGGGATATTTTGAATGAGGATAGAGATGAGGTGACACATTCTTGAGGTGGAATTTCTCATTGGATCCAAAACCCGAAGTATCAAGATTTTTACCAAATATAAGGATTTGTTGTCGCCATTCGAGGCTACTTGAGGTTGATAAATATAAGGAGGAGAAACAAATGGTTCTCACCATTCTCTCAAACTTGGTCCTAGAATCTCAGTGTTTGTATCCACATTTAATTAAGTTAGATTCTCCTCTATATATCTACATGAATGATGCCCTCTCTTGAGGTCGTGTCGAGTTTCTGACACAAGAGCAGAATAAGCTCATCAATATGGGAAAAATCAAAGGCCCAAAGGCATGTGCACTCACTATGCAAGATATTAAGAGTGGTCATCAATATGAAATGTAAGGAACCAAATATAAAATGAAATCACATGAAAATATTAAGAAGGAAGGGGTACTCAAAACCCTTCAAGCAGTACCCTCTGGTCGAAGGTGGAAAGGGAAGAAAAGGGGGAGAAATGCTCTTACTGCCACAAAGGATTCCATACAGAATCCTATCATGTAGAAACATATATATCTAATGACCCAAATGCTTCATCAAAAACCTTGGAGATCGCATCCACAAGGGTTCCAAGAAGAATCGAGAGAAGATCAGAATCCCAAGAAGACAATTCTAGCCATGCCTCGATTGCCATCGAATCCTCTCTGGATGCTTGGATTGTACATATTTAGGTGAATCATACCACATGGATGCCAAAAAGAAGTCTATTCTTCATTGTATACATGCAAAGGTCCTCTGATACGATGGGGGATAACTCTCCATTCGAGGTCAGCGACAAAGGAAGAATTGAACTCCTGTGGAAAAGCTTCAAGGATGTGCTTCATGTTCCAAATGTTTTCGTCAATATTCTCTCCGTGTAATGGATGAATAACTCTAGCACTAGAAAGAGATTCATATTCACACATGATGTAGTGGATATCTATGACAACATGCAAACCAATTCATGGTTTCTACTGGTGAGGTAAATCGTCAATCTAGACTCTACACTTTTTATGAATATATTGAACCATATTTTTCATTATTGTTTACCCACGTTGATGAAAGAAATGGAGGATATGGCATGAAAGGGTTGGGCATTTAAATTTCATATATATGCAATAGCTTAGAAAGTAGGGAATAGTTGATGGTCTACCCAACATCCACTTCTCCAAAGAAATTTGTGAGGGATGTGTTCTTGGAAACACTCTCGAGAGAAATTTGACAAAGGAAATACTTAGAAGGCATCCTCTCCTTTGTATCTGATCCATAAGTATTCAGGCCATTTTACGCATCCATCAATGGGTAAATCAGTAAATCATTTTCTCACGCTTCACAGTTTTATTTCTGAGGAAAAATGTCAGAGGTATTTCATCACCTCAAAGATTTCAAAGCCCTTTTTGAGAGACCTGGTCAGGAAAGAAAATTAAAGTCCTCCAAATAGATAAAGGGGAGAGTATGTCAACCATGAGATATATAATAATTTTCACGAGGAAGGGATTGATTCCGACACCACGGTTCCTATACTCCGCTGACAAAATGGAGGTTGTTGGTGGAAAATAGATCTCTAAAAGGCGTCATCTTGCATGCTATATACAGAAAGTCACTTCCACATATATATTATGGGATGAGAAGCACTTGTTGTAGAAACTATGTCAAAATAGACTCTCCCTTAGATGTTTCAAGGATATTACCCTATGAGGCTTGAAGCGACCTCAAACCAAAAGTGATCCACTTATTATTTTTGTTTCGCGTGCATGGGCCAAGATTCCCTCTGAAAATAGGAAAGAATTAGATCCATAGATCCACCCATTCATCTTTGTCGGTTTCCCTGATGGTGTGAAGGGATACGGACTCATTGATCTTTCCTCGGAATGGCTCATCATTGAGCGTAGTGTCCAATTAGAGGAAAGTGTCTAGCATGTACATCAGTAGTCGCATGCAACAACATTTGGTCTTCCACCTGTCATGAGATGATGAGAATGCACATTTTGAATCTTCTTCATATGAGAGTTATTATTCAAAAAATTCAGATGATTTATATACTGAGTCAGTACAATCAGATGCAAAATCAATGCATGCAAATGCAGATGCAGAGCCAGAGCAGTGGCCCAAGTGGGCCAAGACTACTCTTCGAGGATCGCGAGGGGATCTTGTTGGGGATCAGATGCTAGGAGGACTCAATATGATTTGAAGGAGCCTCCTCTTGCACTCAACTCCACTAAACCAATGCCACCCACTAATCTTTTCTTGGTTCATTATTTAGATCCATAGGTTTATGGTGAGGTTGATGGAAATCCCTTTTGGAAATAATTCACCATACGGGGAGGTACAACTTCCTCCTCTCGAGCGGACAGGATCTAGTTCCCCTTTCTTCAAGAAGGAAAATTTACCGGTGAAATGAGTCTGAGGATGAAGAGTCACGGAAGGGATGAATGAGGGTTATCGGATCGAACGGAGACTAGTTACAAGAGTTCGGCGGGTTCATGAATTTCTATTGCGGATATGGCTCCGATGGTAGATGGATTCCATATGGTTGGAACTTGAAATTGTGGCATGAGGATGGGAAGTCCATCAGATGGATGTGAAGAATTCCATTATTCATGGCTATCTCACGAGGATATCTATATGGATCATCGAGGTTATGTAGGATTCATCTTTGGTTTGTCGATTGAAGAGGTCTCTTTATGGTCTCAAGAAAGTTTCAAGGGCATGGTATGCCAAGATGGAGATCCCTACTGTTCTCACAAAACTGTGGATTCTTGAAGGAGGGTGAATCAATAATCGAGAAATTTAATCATTTTTAACCATATAATCGAACCTGTTCCCATATCAGTGTAGCATTATCATCAATAATTTCGGTAAAAAATAAATGAACAATCATACACATACCACGTACACCAGTGTTTTATGTGGTAAAAGCAAGAGATAACCATGGAATGTTTTCTTATATTTCTTGAAAATTACATTCATTGGAAGCACCAACTTCCTTTGTTTTAGGCTTCTAATGGAAGGAGTCTCCAACCCCTAGTTTCTCGAGGGTACAACTTGAGGGAAGCTCCAACTCCCCAATTCTCGGCTACAACAGGAGGAGATACAACCCTCACAAGTTCTCGGCTACAAGCTGGAGGGATACAATACTTGTCCTTGCCCCATCCAACCCATACGAGTAGAGAGTAGAATGATGGAACCATATCACACTATCACTTTCGAGATATACCATTGTTCAAATGTATCAATCCGTACCACTAACCTGCATCCAACATGTACAACTTCCATGTAATCAATGCATTGCGAGGAACTAATCATGTATCAACAAAATACAACAATTACCACGACTGTGAGTCTTGCATGCCTGCGTATGTCTACGTTCCCTATATTTTATCGCGACGTTAATGTATCGCGATAGCTACCGTTATCGACTGTATGCCTTAGAAAACTAGGGTTTTCCTTTCTCTTGAAAACTCCTGAATATGTAACTTGCTGCCTTATATATGCGTAACTTGTCATATATCGGTGTAAGCGTACCTATGCATGCATCCTCCTTAACCACCCCAATGAATATATATTTCTCTCTAGTCATGTACCATATAGGTGTGTAATCATGAACAAGTATAATAACCCTCCACATGATCTAGTCATCAAACCCTTTCTAATGTTCATCCTCTCAATACATTAACCACTTCACAAATACAATCTCTCAACCATGTACCACAAACCCTTAGCCATGCCAGAAATACAAGATGTGCCTCAACAAAGTATCAATGATAAATATACCCATTGTATTTACGTGCCAAGAAATACAAGATGTGCCTCAACAAGAAGTATCAATGATAAATATACCAGCACTGTATTTCTGTAGATTTGAATTATGCAGAATATCCCATGCATCCACTAGTCTCTCTATGGAGAGTCCACAAATCTCTACAACCATTTCTCATGCATACATCAAAATCCAACTATTCATAGAAATAAGACACACATTTTGAATCAATGGATATATATGATGTATCTGAGAACCGTAGACCTTCCAGGGAGCTTGATCTTAGAATTTAGAACCTTTGCATCTTCATCTTCTCAAGTTTCATGGCTTTACCAACATGTACGCACCTTATACATTGTCATCATGCGTACGCCTTAGTATGTACGCACCCTAATGCACTGTCAGCCCGCATATGCCTCAAAAAATAGGGGTTTTTAGTATTCGGTGTAATTCCGAGAATTTCTCCATCAACCCTTCATACTACCTCTGACTTCCGCAACTTCAGATGTATCAATGAGTACTTGCAATAAGCCTCACACAACAAAAGATATTCAATGTGTTCAAGTGTGATTAAATGAGAGATCCTTGCCTCTTATTTATACTATCATGTAGTATTCCACTTTCCTTATTTTAAGGAGTTCTCCATTAACTTTATTATTTAAATAATTTCTTTGAAAACACTTTGACTTTTTGGGGCTTCTAGATGACTCGTGAGGGCCCTCCAACTTCACATGGCCATAATTCTCTAACCGTGAGGAGTTATGTGATGTTCCACATACCACCAAAAATGGCATGACAAGCACTATCCATCTAGGATATTTTCACTGACAAGTTCACTGACCTTCATCTCATTATTCCAAAATTAATCATGGGTTCTCTAACCATACTTCTAGGATAACTCAATCCACAAAGAGTCTTCCTGTGAGGTCTTTCACCATAAGGGGACCACTTTGGAGTTCATCCGTGTGTACTTCTTATCAACCATGACAAGACAATAATGATTAATCTTTACATCAAACAAACTTGGGTCCATTACCCAAACCATTGTGCTACCGGACTTTCTTCAAGAGTTGGCATCAATGAAAACCAACCTTAATCAACACTTTGTACGTTGTAAGTTAGACCCGAATGTTTACATGCTTAGGATTGTTGATTCACTTCTACTCCTAGTTCTTTATGTTGATGATTTGTTGATCACCATTTTCTCGACTTCAACGATTGTTGTAGTCAAGAGGATTTTTCATGAAAGGTTCTTGATGACGGACATGGGTCCACTACATTTCTTCCTTGGACTCGAGATCAGTCAAGATGCATCAGGCATCAAACTGTCTCAGGCCAAGTATGCATGAGATCTCCTTGAGAGATTTCACATGAAAAACTGCAAGTCTTCCCTGAATCCTTTAGTATCAAGAATCAGACTTGAGGATGGTGGGGACACTCCATTGGTTGAAAACACATTGTACAAACATCTAGTGGAGATCTTGTTGTATCTCACGCACTCCATACCAAACCTCTCCTATGCAGTTGGAGTAGTCTCCAGGTTCATGCAAGAGACGCATGAGCTACATTGGAAGGTTGAAAAGTGTATCCTTCGATACGTACAGGGCACCATCACCTTTTGGATTCACTATTCAGGAGAATCTACATTGGACCTTATCAGGTTGATTGATTCTGATTAGGATGGTGATAGCATTGATCGCAAGTCCACATCTAGTTACTCACTTAGTCTTGGATCTTGACCTATTTGTTGGTCGAGCATCAAGCAAGTTGTTATTTCTCTATATTCATCCAAGTAAGAGTGTAGAGGGGTAGTTAACATAACCATTCAGGCTATGTGGATACAACATTTTCTCACTGAGTTGGGAATTCAGTTTCATTGGTTGATCGTCATCTGGTATGACAACCAAAGCACTCTGAAGTTCTAAAGAGATCCAGTTTAAAGGCAGCGGACAAAAAAATTGAGATCCACATGCACTACATCCAGGACTTAGTATACGAGGTGATCATCGACCTGCATTTTTTTCCTTCAGCAGAACAGACTGTAGAAATCTTCACCAAGACCTTCACTGAGCAGAAGTTTCATTCTCTACACAGTCATCTTGGAGTGAAGGACACAGTTGCCTAACAAATGTCAGTTCTTCTTTTTACATACATTGTACTTTAATGGGGGGGGTTTCCCATGAGTTTATCCCTCTTTTCTCACTTATTTCAGTGTATTGTTTTTATTTGGGTACCTAACATGGCCTCGTTGTCAGGACCCATTATTTTTTTTCACTATAGTGATGTTCAAGGGGGTGTTGGAGATACTTCACACACACCTAGGATTTTTTTTTCCTAAGGTTTTCCCTATGTTTATTAGTCATTATTCAATTTCCTATATTTTAGGAATAATATTCCTCTAGGAAAATATTCTTTTCAATTCACACTTCAGTTTGATCATTTGAGTGGAATCTAGATGCCACATCGGGATTATCACCATGCAACATTGGGATCATCACAAGATAATGTGCATTGTGTTATAACCCTATAATTTATAGGATCAACTGGTGACTCAAATGTTATCACTTTACTGTTTTGTTTGTCAAATGATTTTCCATTCTGTAAATAAATTGAGAAATAGAAAAAGAAAAAGAAAGAAAAAGAATAAAAGAGGGCATAAAAGAAATTTAAATAGAGCCCCATGCAATAACAATGACTTGGTCCATACAATTTAAGCATGGCCAAGTCCTTTTAAATTGATGTCGATAGGAGTAGTGAATAAGCTTGGCTAAACTGTTTAATCTTAGCCAAGCAAATTAGGTTAGCTAGTGAATAAATTTGACCAAACTACCTAATCTTGGTCAAATAACCCCAGGATAGAGTAATTTCTTAGTCCAGCAGTTTAATCTGGGCTAAATGTCATAGGTAATTAGGTTAGAGCATAGGGTAGTTTGTTTTATCTCAATAAAATAGGCATGATGATCGATGTGGAACCCTATCTTTGATGTTTAAAAGTTGAATGTCTAACCCCATGGTGATAAAAACAAGGAAATCTTGGACAAACCCACTTAAAGCACTTATCCTAAGTTTTCAAAGCAAAAATGAGTTTGCACTCACAGATTAAAGACAATGCACAAATGAACGAATGAGGTTTTGGTGCTGAGATCTATGGTTGATAAGTTTTTATGGACCCCCCCAACCGTTCTACCTTTAACGGTAAGGGGGGGTCCAGAATCATGTATAACGAAGGGGTGCATCTGAACGGCTAAGGCACTGACGCCTAGATCCACGGTTGAGATTGAATTCTGGACCCCCCCCGACCATTCTGCTTTTAATGGTGGGGGGGGTCCAAAATGTTTGTTAA
>SNQJ01S0044811.1:34087-56030 GCA_010110895.2 Picea sitchensis
AAAATATAAATAATGTTTGTTTATAAGTTATAGTTAGTTTAAATTCATTTTTTGATTTTTCTAGATTTTGTTTTATTCACAATTTTTAGGTTATTAATTTAGGTTTCTTTTTGTTTCACAGGTTTGTTATCAAATATTTGATACGGATATGATCATGGCTTGATTTTATTATCCAAATACGTTCAAGATGACTAATCCAAAAATAATTTTGGATTTCTACAAATAATTTTATGAGCAAAAACAAATAAAATTTGGAAAGGCGTCAAGATCAGACACACGATTTTGCAGGAGTGATTGCAGCCAAACCGTGAAGAATTTGGAGAAACAATTGAAAACCCAGAACCAAAATGGACCCATTTACCTTCCACATAGAGATTTTCCGAAACAAATGCACGATTTGAGAGATATTTGGGTCTCTTTTAGAGGCAAATTTCAGGTGGCGGAAATTAAAAGTGACGCCCAGACTGTTCATTCATTTTATAAATATATGAGAAAGATCAGAGCCAAAGGGGATCCAAGAATTGGAGAGGAGATCCAAGAATTGGAGAGGAGGATTTTAATCCTTTCTCTTTTGTATATTATTGCTTTTGTAAACTTTTTATTTCTTTTCAAATGGAGTAATGGATGGCTGGAAGCTTTGGGAGAATGGACGAGTATTTTTAAAGAAGAATATGGAATTCCAGGTTGCTTAATGTTTTTTGTCCTGTAAGTAAAATGGTTTTATTTTCATATAATATCTTCATATTATTTCAATAATTGATTATGCATTGATTTAAATAGATTTAGTCTTTTTTATCAATACATGGTTAATTATTATTATTTATATATTATCCAAAACAATTCTTCCAGGACTACAATATGGGCATGTGAATTTGAGAAAGAATATGGGAAAGTAATTCATCTTTGGATTTAGACATGTGTTATACTTATTCCATTTAATTTTTTCATTATTTTTGTATTATGAAAATGTTATTATGGTTGATTTTAGCTTTAGCTTGTCAATCATATGGTGTTTTCATATTGTTAAATGTTATATGCTACCCATAATTTCTTATTCCATTTTATTTTTTATGTGTGATCAATCGATCATTTGATTATTATGGAATTTATTTTTAATGTTAAATGATGGATAATATCAATACCCAAAATTGAGTTTTCTTTCATTCTTAAATATTAAGATCACACGATTTTTAATTAGTTGTCTTCCAGTTGTTATTAATTTACTCCAATATCAAATACTTCTTTGAATGTATTCTGGAAGTGCTAGTATTGTTCTATTATAGGTTTCCCTTAACAACAGTACGGGAAAGAGATCATACAACACATAAAGATAAATACCAGTTCTGTTGATTAGCGACAAGTTATTATGTGTGTTATTTAGTTAAGTTATTTATGAATGAAATAATGAATGTATGGTTCATCTTTGACTATCCACATGCTCATGTTTCATTAAATTTTTTGCAATATTCTTTAGATTTATAAAAGACAAACAATAAATATTTTTATGTGCTTTCTTTATCTGCTTCCTAGAAGCAATCATTTTTCCATTGATTTTCATAAGTTTCGATTAAAACTTGCATCTTGTAAATCATGTAAATAAATGAGACTTGTATATCTTCTACTTAAATATAACTACTACAATTACATTAGAGAATATGTACATATATATAGTGTTTAGTAATTAGTTAGTTAGTTCTCTCTTTTATTCGTTTCTTTTAGGATTCTTAGATTGGCTAACGGAGCCATTAAACTCGTCAGAACGAGTTACACCAAATGGCTTGGGTTATTTAGACAACCCCGGACCGGACTCGCTCTTCCAGTTGACGGATGGTCAATTTCGTCCGTCAACAAAAGGATACTTCACCTTCCATCTCCGAAGTCTCGACTGAAGATTTCCAATTACACACCAAAAGGCCAAAAACCAGTCATACACTTGACACGGCTGGTGAAAAGGGAATCCAATCCACTGCAACTATGAAAGATGATTGGTCACTTCTTAGCACAAGCAACAAGCAGATCATGTCTACAGTTTTTCCTAAGAATCCCATGAATACTCCACTAGTTGACCAACCAAGTAAAGTAGGACCAAAGTTGAGTGTTTTTGAGAAGTATGACCTGATCAAAAAGAAAAATCAGACGCTGACCAATAGTACTTATGCTCAGTTTTGGAAACATACATCAACGACACAACACAGATGGTTGTTTGCATTCAATACAGAGAAGGGTAGAATGCACATGGCTTTTCTGCAGGCACAGGTTCCAGACCCGAAAGCCATCACTGATTACAAAAGAGAAACATTCAAGTTTCATACTAGAGATGTGCATCCCGCTGATCAATGGATCTCCATAGGAAAACGGGAGAAATTATTTTCTCCACATTGGCAAATGCTTCTACTGTGGCCACTAAATTACAGGTATCTCTGAGAAATGTCCAGACACAGCTAAAATTAGAAAAGATATCATCCTTTACAAAGGATAACAGAATTAAGACGTTGGAAGAATTGGTCCTCAAGATTGGGTATGACCCCTCGAATGTGAAAGCAGTCGAGGAGATGCTTAAAAAGAAAAATGTCGATATAGAATCTCTGAGGAAACAGTTGAAACTGCCACCAACAGAAAATGCACAGGCAAAGGATGAGATGCTCAAGTTGATCATGGAGAAGAATGCACAGTTGAAAGAAATGGAAGTAGAACTGGAAAGGCTAGTGAAAGAGAATGAACAATCAAAGCCTATGGAAGTCATTCCATTGAGAAAAATTCCACTCACAAGACTAAGCACAATATCTGCAGTAGAAATTCCCTCATCAACTCCACTGACATCTCTGGAGAAGACAGTAGAACTGGAAAAATCCATGGAAGAGATGAATTTGCAAGAGACAGAGATTAGCAGACTTAAAAAGGAGTTTGAGAACCTTTAGAAACTCAAGTCTTCTTACCAAGACAGCTACTCCAAGGAGAAACAAACATCAGACAAGCTCAAACAGGAATTGCAACAGCTTCAAAAGCAAATAGTGGCAGGAAAAACACTTGCTGAGGTCAAGGAAAGTGTCTGGATGGATATCACCAAGTCTGTAAATGAAATATGGCCTATGGTACAAATCATATTCAAGCAAAACGAACTAGTGCAAAGAAGCAAGGAGACTATTGAGAAAATAAGAGGAGAACTAGGAGAGATGCCCATAGAATCCATTGAGATCATTCAATTCCTAAATTCAAAAACCAGAGAAGAGTTAGAGGATTTGAAAATTGAAGATAGGACAGAAACCATCCTCGAGGTCAAGAGGGTCCTAACCAAAAGAGGACTGATTCTACAACTAGAGGAAAATGTCCAGACCATGGACATAGGAGTGCAAATATTTTTCAGCAAAATTGAAGCTCTGCAGAAGAAAGGCCTCCCTGGTTTAAGGGTCATAAATGACAAGTTAATAACACTTTCTGATTATAAAATAAAACTAGCCACCATGGCTAAATATAGTTCGAAATTGTCGGGAATACAGGGCAGTATCATAGGCAAGGCGTTCTTAGAAGCTTTACAATCAGACATCAACATACAACACGAGATCCGGTACATTTTCATAGTCAAGCCAACTTTTTCCAAGTATACAGAGATGGATGAAGTATACTGAAGACTACTCAAAGTTGTCATTCCCAGTCACCTTCGATGGGAAGAGCTATGAAATTTGATCGATTAAGAGTTGAGGTGTCCAAGCCCATTCAACAATCCAATCAGGCGAAGTCGTGTAGAGGACTCACCAATGGTTTACCCCAGAAATCAGCATGAAGATTTCAACACATCATCAAACAGTTCCTGAATTTTTGTATCTTGTTGAGTTATCTAAATTTAGAAATTCCATGTCTTGATCTTTAATGACAATATCGTATGTAATTTTTTATTATAAATACTTCAAACTTTGAAGTACCAAGGGTTGATCTTTACACCCTGTAAGCCAGAAAGACTGTAATTTTTATCAAGACATCTTCCAGTAATACAAAGGGACGTTTCACAGGACTCTCGCATGTTATTCATTGGTGATGTTTTCTTTTATATTTTAAATGTTTTTCTCCCTCAGTTGTCATATTGTTTTCTAATCTAATCTTTTAAAAGTAGCGCATGTTGCGGGATTTATCTTTGTATACCCTGTTTCTGGCTTTGAAAGATCTAAATGTTTATCTTTTTGATATTACAGTGAAGAAATTCTTAAATGCTTCTTTAATTTAATTGATATTCTCATCTTTTCTGCTATTCATCACTTTACTGCTAAAGAATCTAGTGAATGCATTATCTTTCCCTATGAAAAGAATCTTTTAATTTATGTTTAGACCTCTATCTTTATAATGCAGACCCCATAGCCCAATGGAGGCGTAAAACCCTTTTCAACCAACTTAACAAAAACAACAACAAACCATTAAATCTTATTTTGTATAACTAGCCTAATATCTCAAAGTTAAAACATAGTTAAATCATACAGAGAGATCCCTCTCTGAAGCTGGTAGGGCTAGATTCCAGTTTCAAAGTGGTTGGATAAAGTTACCTCTTGTAAATTTCTTCTACTCTTACAACCTCTGGGAATTTACAGAGTGTTAACACATTGTCCTTGGTATCATCACTAGACTAGCACATTACTCATGATTCCCTGATCTCCTCCTCACTTCACATTGTTTCAGTCAGTTAACTGAAGACTAAGAGACTAGTTAACTCAGACTAGGTGGTAGTTCACTCTTGTAACTTCCTGAGAGACTAGACTAGCTGACAGTTTACTCTCATAACTACTGGTGTGTGTCCATATCACTCTATACCACCACTATGTGGCACAAACCCCCTTCCCTTAAAAGGGTTGCTCGAACTCTCGGTCTAGGATCGTTCAAGTCACCGAACCGAATGGTTCGTCGAGCTTCTGATGGAACCGATTTAACTTGACACAGGCCCTTTACTTTCTCAGTGTGGTTATGTAGCACCTGCAGACCCTCTCCTTAGCACTTTTCAACTCTTAATGCCAACGTTGCTAGCTCCCCATACTAGGATTTCTCCTTGATGTGACCACAGACTATGATCGTGGACCAGCTCCCTTTGTGACCCCATACTTCAGAACTTTCGCGAGTTCCTTTCTCCCTTTCCCCGATTTTTGAATCAACGAATCCTCTGGGACCAAATCTACGGTCCATGTTATCCTCACGATCAAAGGTTGTGATCAATTCACAAGTTCAGACTTAGAGAGTCCTCTCTTCTCCCGACTCTGATTTTCCTGACTTTCATATCAATGAAGTGTGGATCCCTTGCCACGCATCTTATCCCAATGGATGGATAGGATCACTTCGACTTCCCCTAGTCTTTGGGTATTCTCTCCACAACTTTTTTTTTTGAAGATTTCTTCCTCCAAAGTACGTGGATATCTGCAATGTACCCCTCCAGATCCAACAGTCTATATTGAAATCGCTCTTCGAGACTTCGTGAAGATCTTCGTTTTCTCTTGGAAAACCTTATAAAGTTCTATCTCCCGAACATCTCGATCTTCTTCCACCTATCTCCTCCTCGACGATGGATGATTTCATTGTCTTCGGGACTTTGGCAAGTCCTTGACTCCTTTGCAGACTTAGCGCAAATTCTTCTTTCAAGACTTAGACTGTTCTCGAACACCTTCTGCAATCCTTGCAGAGTTCTACACAGACTCTTATGTGACTTTGCTCGGATTGAAAACCTTCAAGGTTCACATTTCCTTTGCAAAGTTCCTCATGCCCTCCTAGAAGTTTCGTTCTCTTCCTCTTGAGCTTGTAAGATCGACTTCCAGTCTATCTCGACACACTCCTTACACTCGGCTCTGTTCTTCGACAGTTTCTCCCTTAGACTTATGGAAATTTTTAAGGCATCTCCTTTCCTTTGTCGATGCACTATTGCAAAGCCTTCCTTCCTCATAATTTTTAGTAATTCTAGGATTCTCCTAAGGATTCCAACACTTCCAAATCTGTTTTCCTTGTGCACACTTGCACCAACTTGATGCCCTCCTCGAAGAGTGTTTCAAAATGTTATGCAACTCTGAGTTGTGCTTTCTCCCACACAGTCTCTCTTTCCAAGGTAATTAACCACCTTGAAATTTCTCCTCGAGTCTATGAATTATCCTGGTGTTCCCTCTTGGAAACTTCTCTTCTGAGTCCACTAAGTTCAGACACGCACTCCTTGTGTCAACTCACAGAGTTTCCTCTCTCTGTCGCGCACTCCTTGCACTTAGCCTAGATAACCAAATTTAATTCAACACACTCACGGATAGAAAACTGTATCTCTATCCTTGAAGACAATTTATAACATCCATCTACAATTTAAATGCATACAAATGACATTCATAACATAGTATCCATTACACAGAAATTGAAAATAGGAAAAACTGTCATTTTCTATTAATGGTGGAATGCCAATTTACAATAGTGGAATTTGAGCTACAACTGAGTCTCAGCTCTTTGTGTTTCTCTCCTGGATAACTCTATCTTATCTAACCTCCTACAACCCAACACAGCCTAACCTATAGCCAACCAATATTTTCTTGGCAACAATATAAAAATTTATGCAAGAGGGGCTCAATGAGCTTCCCTCACAAGATAAACTAGTGGTGTCAAATCACCATTCAAAATGCCTATCGAAAGGGCAAATTACAATGATGGAAATATTCTCCAAATCAGATGCAGATCCATTCTATCGTCAACCACTTAATGGAGACCTTATTTCCATCTTGTGCGAAAGAACAATTTGGTTCTTCCATCTTATCCTCTTTAATTGCTTGGATCGTGCTTTGGATTCTCGAGGAAAAAATGAGAGGGTGGCGTCTCTCCTTCCTTAAATGCGCACCATGCGTGAAATCCAACTGGAACGTGCCGAGGTGGAGAGATGCTCCTACATCACTATGGCACATTGGCTTCTCCTCCAGTGTGCATTAGTTGAGTTATATAGATTATATCATGTGTAAATTATCATTCGTTCATTTGGTTAATGAGAATTCTTCCATTCTATCTCTTCTTCTTCTCTTTTCTCAAATTTTCTCTGCAACTGTGTATGTCAATTCCTATCTAGATCTATTATGTGTAGGTTCAACACATTTATAGGTACATATTTGAAATATGTGAGGGACCAATATAGGGTTCATTTGCCAACAAACCCTAGGTATGAGTGTCCTCTGAATATTCCCAAGAGTGAGTGGAAGAATCTATTGGAGGATGAAAAGGAGAAGAAAATGATAAAAGAAGGAAAGATACCACCTCGTCCAGTAAGGTATATCATATTTTTAATTCAATATGTTAAATTCCTCGTTCGTTCTATATAAAAATTTCCATATAAAACCTATTGGAAACTTTTCGTAGGCCCAGACATGTCAAAAGAAACCAAGGAAAGACTAGAAAAACACAGGTAGCACAAACTTGGCTAGGGTGGTTACATGAAACTAAAAGCATGAATTGTAAGTACCAAATAATTAAACCATATCATTCCTATAATTATCCAACTTTTATTTAATTGCATCAAATAAGCCAAATTTAAGATATTGTGCAATGTAGGGGATTCAACTCAAAACTCCAACCACAGAAGAAGACCTCTAGCTAGGTTTCACATCCATCTTTCAAGCCATGGTTGAAAATCAACAACGCATGGGGAAAACTAAATCTTCCCCTTTGAACAAGAGCATAAGTAAAATCAATGGAATTTTATTGTTGAATACTTGTAAAAACTATTCACAATTGATTTCACCCATAAATGAATGTGTCTTTATGTTTTAAGCAAGAGAGAAAAACAATAATGAGGCTAGTAGTGGATAGAAACCCCATGACGGTGGAGTGCAGTCTAATGATGGCATTGTGCATCCCAGCCATGACAGTGGAGTGTATCCCAATAATGGTGGTGTTTAACTCGGCCATGAAGATATTATGGCTATAAAATCAGAAGTATGGATTACAATTATCAATATTTATTTGCATATGGTGTACATATAAGTTTTATTGTTTCGATGGTAGAGCATATAGATGAGGATGCTTGGAGAGATATTAAACACATGGAAGCTGAAACAATGGTCTCGCATAGTCAACCCAATAAAGAAAATTGTAATGATATTTCCATTAGTGGACTACTTCTGTAAATAATAACAAACCATATAGATTTAACCATTTTTTATTGTAGTCAAGGTCCCTCAGCAACACCGTATACTCCATGGAGAGTACCTGACTAGACATACATCGCATTCGAGCATTCATATTGAATCATCACCAAGAGAGGGACCAACAACCAAAGTGGATCTATAAATGGATGAGTTAATCGACATATTTCTGAAAACTAAGAAACAAAAAAAGAAGTGATTTTATATATTATGAGAAACATGTATAATGGAAACATATTTTGATGATAAAATTTATTAATATATATTGTTTGTTGCTACCTTATTATTGATGTATGTTATATGTTTTCTATGTACAAAACCAAATATCTACACACACATTATTTCTCTCATTTACCTTTAAATTTTGTTTTGTTACTTTATATGCATGAATCRTATTATGCCACTTTCAACTATTTTCTAGTAGATAGATTGGGTACGGGGAATTAAGAGTGATGTGAGGAKGGGGGAGGGGGAAAATGAACTTCCACCTTCACRTGGTTAGCCMTGTTCAGTAGACAATAAATTATTCTTGAAACAAGRAGAAGCTCATTCAAGTATTCCACTTTAGTCTTTTGAGAGTCTTGTACATGTTGATATCTCTATTTATTTAATCAATTAATATTCAATCATATAAAATTTAATTCTATGATGATTTATGCAGTTCTTCACAATGGAAATGCAACTAACAACTATCATATGTATGATGTGGTTTTACAAGCTACTACCTCGTCGAGCTCATGAACGCAGGTAATTAATACTCATTTTGCCATTTTAGTTAGTGTGTGTGTGCAGTTGCCAAAGATTCATGTAAATTTCAACCCTTTAATAAATTGTGGGCACAAATCACCCTAGTATATAGTATTTAGGTTCTAAAATGAAGTCACAGTCCTAGGTGTKTATTTTATAGTAATCTAGTTTTACCCTCCATTTTACAAAAGGTCATGAATTTGKCTTCCAAGTAGAAGTCATTTTTCATCTGATAATGCACTYTGGATGATATAGATAGATTTAYAATKTTATTAACYTCACCCAAAAAMTTAGATCACTAAATTTTGAGCTATATAGAAGAATGGGCATGCATTTTCATTAGAGCACTTTCTATTGTTTTGGTCTCTCAATTTACAAGGTAGATTGTACCTCTTTTACATAAAAACCATTTTTATGTTCAAAAACACAAAACTAAATATGTAGATAGGTGTAAAATTATGTAAGACACCCTCATAAACTTGAATCATTGAAATTTCAAGTGTGTTAAGAACTGGGAATTTATTTTTCATCATGCCCTGGTTTCATGCATTTTTTATCATTTTTCCCTTTATGCACTTTTTTGCATTTACAAAGCAGTTTTTAACCTTTATGCACAGTAGTGGGTTTTTTATTTGAAAATTCACAACTAAAGATATGAATAGATATAAATTGATAAAATACAAACTCCACAAATTTGATCACTCAATTTTTAGGTCACATGAGTCCTAAGCGTGCATTTTATAGTAATCTAGTTTTACCCTCCATTTTACAAAAGGTCTTGAATTTGGGTTCTAGGTAGAAGTCCTTTTTCATTTAAAAATGAACTCCAAATGATATACATAGATTTATAATGTTATTAAATTCACCCAAAAACTTATGTCACTAAATTTGGATCTATATAGAATCATGGGCATGCATTTCCATTAAATCCCTTTCTGTTGTTTTGCTCTCTCAATTTACAAGGTAGATTTTGTCTCTTTTACACAACAACCACTTTTATGTTTGCAAATGAAAAAACAAAATATGCAGATAGGTGTAAAATTATCTAAGATACCGTAAGAAAATTGAATCACTGAAATTGCATATGTGTCAAGACCTGGGCGTGTATTTTTCATCATGCCCTGGTTTCATGCATTTTTAAGCATTTTTCCCTTTAAGCAATTTTTTTTCATTTACAAGGTAGTTTTTAAACTTTATGCACAGTAAATGGTTTTTGGTTTGAAAAATCACAAGTAAAGGTATGAATAGATGTAAAATGATAAAATACAAACTCCAAAAATTTAATCACTCAATTTGGAGGTCATATGAGTCATAAGTGTGCATTTTATAGTAACATAGTTTTACCCTCCATTTTACAAATGGTCTTGAATTTGGGTTCCAAGTAGAAGTCCTTTTTCATTTGAAAATTCACTCTAGATGATACAAATAGATTTATAATGTTATTAAATTCATCCTGAAACTTAGATCACTAAATTTGGAGCTATATAGAAGCATGGGCGTGTTTTTCCATTAGGGAACTTTCTATTGTATTTGGTCTCTAGATTTCCAAGGTTTATTTATTTAATTATTATTCAATCATATAAACTTGTATTATATGATGATTTATGCAAGTATTTTCAATGGAAATGAAACTAACAACTATCCTATATGTGGTGTGACTATACAAACACTTACCTCATCGCAGTCATGGACGCAAGTAGTTAGTACTCATTTTGTGATCCGGATTATTTTGAGAATGAAGTGAAGGAAGAAATATAACAGAGATATTGCAAGGAACATATTAATATGATAAAACTTAGATTCTATTAATGACTATCTGGAATAAAAAATACTATAAAATGTAAAGCACACGAGCTAGCTAGAATGGTGGTAACTTATCTCTGAAGAGAGATGTGTCGGCTACTCTCATTCGCAATAAATTGATTAAAATGAAGATCCAAAGGAATTTTTAACATAAATAATAAATGAAAAAACCCTAAAAATCCAAAACACTAACCCCAAAAGATGAAACACCGAAAGGTTTGTGGGCCCTAATGGGGGTAGTTGATATGTCAACTTCTCGGGGGTGCAACTTTTGCATATGATCTTTGTTTGAGGCACTCGGTACCTTGTAGGAAAGGTCTAGCCAACGATTACACATTCCAAATATCCCAATACATCCCAATAAGTATCAAATGGGAGATTCCAAGTCAAAAACAAAAGTGTCATTTAGGGCCCCAAAACAACCCTGAAAGTTTGCGACCCAAAAAACTATAGAAAAACTACCAAGATGGAAATTGTAATTTGAGATAGTGAAATAGGTGGGTGGCCACCAATGTCCACTTGGATAATTAGTCCCCCCTTAGGAATAAATGGTATTAATTACATCAATTCCCTCCATTAGATATGGAAGCTTTTGCTAAATCTAACTCTGGGTGAGCCACTTGGCCTAATGAAGAAATTGCCCTGCTTTGATGACCCAATAGAGTTGGATGTTCTACTGGTAGGTACCGTTCATATTGGTGTCCATGATCCAATAAATTGTCTCTTGTTTAAGGAAGTCAATATTGAGTTATGTAGGGTCCAAGTACTCGTCCGCGTCCAAAGTGTCCAGAAGAGGTGGAAAATATGGTCGAAGTAGTTTCACATTAAATACCTGGTGCAAGCCAAGGAAAGGAGTAATACTCAATTAAAAATAATACTCACCCGTTGCCTTGGTGATGGTGTAAGTATCATATTGGAGTGGGTGTATATTTTGATGGGGTACTGTGAAGCACTCTTTTTTCAAATGCAACCATACCTTATTTCTCACCTAAAAATTGTGGGCTACCTGATGTTGATTATGGTGGTGCTTGTATTCGGCATTGGCTTTCTGCAAAATATCATGAACTTGTTGTTGGATGTGATAGATTCGTTTAAAAAAAATGGTTGCTTGGTCATCCTCGGGCTGAACATGGGAGGAAGTTTTATTTGTAGATGCAATAGGAAGATCTGCGTCAATGGGGGCCAATGGTTGGAACCCAAAGCATACCTAAAAAGGGTTGTGGCCAATAGATTTGTGGAGGGATTTGTTGTATCTATGTTGAAAATAAGGAAGGATTTCATCCCATGTGCATGGATGTTTGGAATTATACATCCTCGGGATATGGACAATCATATTATTGAATACCTCTATTTTTCCATCATTATGTGGGTGGAAGGTAGTCGATTTGGTCAGCTTGGTGTCCATCATCGACCATAGGTTGTACCAAAAACTGCTCAGGAACCTACTATCATGATCTAAGAAAAAGTTTCATGAGAGCCCAAAATGAACCCAAACATGTTCAAAGAAGAGCTTGGCAATGGCCTCGATTGTGATTCTCTTCTTACAGAGTGCCAAAACTTTCATCTTAGAGAATCGATCAATGACCACGAAGACATGGATATTCTCTTACTTGGTTGAAGGTAGAAAAGACATGTAATCCATGGATATGGACTCCCAATGCCTATTTGTAGTAGGCAGAGGAGTTTATAGCCCTTGTTTCTTGATGGTGTTCCTGGAAATGGCATAGGAAGTGCAGGATTTGATGTACTTGCATACATCTTGTCAAAGCTTTGGCCAATAAAAATTATTTTGTAGTAATTCCATTGTTTTGTCTACACCGAAATGTCTTATTTCCCATTTGTAATGAGATTTCCATATCAACTTTGCATGCTCACTTGAAGAACACATATATGTCTTAGATGGCATAAAAATCCATCCTGGAGATGAAATTATGGAATTGTTTTACTTGTGCTCAATGGCTGATAGGCAGCAGCAAAGTCAAAGTTAGTATTGTATAATTATGGCCACCCATACATTTCATGCCCAAATGAGTTAAGAACTTTGGTTAGTGCCATAATCAAGGGTTGATTGAGGCAATTTGTGACATGGTTGGTGTTTCCCTTCTTTTACTTGATGTTCAAGTGGAATTGTTGCAAGTACGTGGACCACTTTTGATGGCACTCATTATGTAACTTTTCTTGTGTCTGCATGAATTGCAGAGGCATGTGATCAATGTGGATGATTGTTTCCTTCCCTGGAATGTAATTCTTCCACTCTCGACATGTCTGCACAATGGAGTACATATCTTTTTCATAGGTGGAGTATCTACGAACAACATCAGAGAGTGTTTCATAGTGATAGGCTACCTGATTTCCATTCTGAGTAAGGACTGCATCAATAGCACAATCTGAAGCATCTATCTGAATCTCAAATGGTTGTTGCAGGTCTAGAAGAATAAGGATTGGTGTTTAGCAGAGCCAAAATTTCAAATGCTTGAATGCTTTATGTTGGGACATAGCCCACACAAACTTGGTCGTTTCTCCACCCTTGGTCACTTGGCTTAGGGCACAAGTTATATGACAAAACCCCAACAAAAACCGACAGTCAAATTTGGCGAGGCCCAATTAGCTACGGATATCAATCATTATATTTTGGGCAAGTAAATAAATAATGACATGGATCTTGGTCAGATCCACATGCACACCTTTCTCATCCACAATGTATCCCAAATACTAGATTCTCTGAATGTTGAAGGAACACTTCTCCAAATTGGCATAACTTGTTTTGTCGCAGGGTGCCTAAAACCTACTAAATATGATTCAAATGTTCCTCCCAATTTTTTTGAAGGTGAGGATGTCATCTAGATATACAATCGTAAATGATTTTGTGAATGGCTTCAATATGTCATCCATCATCTGCATGAATTTGGTCGGGGTATTATTCAAGTCGAAACGCATGACCAACCACTTGAAGAGACCTTATCTAGACTTTAAGGTTTTCTTCCATACATCAGTTTGCTCAATCGACACCTGGTGGAAGCCAGAATTCAAATCAATATTACTGAAAAACGTGCAGTCTCCCTTGAGTTGATTGAGAATATCATCAATCCAAGGGATTGGGTATCAGTTCTTAATTGTGATCTTGTTCAGGGATTTGTAATCAATACAAAATCACCATGTCCCATATTTCTTTTGTACCAAAACAATTTGGCTCCCACAAGGTGAGGATCTTGGTCTGATGTGTCCCTTAAGAATTATCTCTCGGATCTGGCATTTGATTTATTCATTCTCCATAACAAAATGCTTATATTTAGGGTCGTTAGGAAAAGGAGCATCGAGTGTCAAATCAATTGAGTGAAAGTTACCTGATAGTGCATAGGCACCCCAGTAGGCGAAGAAAATATGTATTTGTGCTCTTCTACATTCTTGTCCAGCTGTTGATATTGTGCAAAGAGACCCCATGCAGAGGTTTTGGCGATTGTAATGGTGTTCCGTTTACATTCTGACCAAACCATAAAGAGGAAAAATCTCTCGGTCTGAGAGACCACCTTTATGCATTGTTTCATGGATATAAAATAGGTTGCAGTAGTTAGGACTACCTTTGTCACCCTTTAGAGTTGGTCTCCCAAAGTAATAATGACACTATGGAGCCTAGATTCATAAACAACATGACTCTTCCACATATATGGTTTCCCTAACAAAACATCACAAACTTCAAGGGGGAAACATCATATAATACCTCATATTTGAATGGTTTGATGTCATATAGTTCAGGAGACATTGTTGGCTAACGCATATGTCATGTCCCTAGCTGAGCCAACCAATGGTGTATGGATGAGGATGCAGTGTCATTGTTAAGTTCAACCTCTTGACGACCTCTGTTGAGATTAGATTCTTCTATGTACCATTGTAAACAATGAAATGGGGTGGGTCCCCTTCACCCACATATGTGAGTGGAAGAGGCGATCCCCTTCTTCATGCTCCTTTGGTTCCTCTAAATGGAATTTTTTGGTAGCGATGGTGACATTGGGTTATGCGTCAATGATTTTTTTTCCCTTTTCTAGTTCTGAATCAGATTCTATGTCAACATATGACCTTGAGGCTTTCATATCATCTAACAATGATTGTTTGGAGAAACATTCATCAGCATTGCGCCAAGGGATTTTTTGGAACTCGCACCACTTTCTAGTGTCCTTCTTCGACTTCCCATTACCCTTCCTTGTTGGTGGCTTGGACTGGCTGTCCTGGGACTAGTCATCCTTCCTCTATCCTTTTCCCTAGGATTTAGGGCTACCCTTACCATACTTCATCTGTTGCGAATTTTCATACATGAACTCCGACTTGTTATGCTACTTAAATTTATGCTCGGTTTTGATGGGATATCTATAAGTGTCTCCCAATGTCGAGATTTCCATAAACTCCATTTTGGTTTGGATGTACCTATGTAGATCACCATGTTATTTTAGTACCATATGACACTCGGAGTCTTTTATACACATCTTGGTGTGCAAGGTATGGAAGGAATTTGTGAACTTTGACATTGTTTGGCCCCTTTATTGATGCAATTTGGTCCATCTCATGTACTTGTTGTCCTAGGTTCCAACAGGGTAATATTGTTCATTGAGGTCATCAACAAAATCTACCCAAGTGGGTCCTAGACCAAAAATTGCAAACGCATCCTCAATATGTTTCTCACAGTAATTCTCCCACCAATATCTGACATGGGTAAGGGCCTTAAGGAGCTTGAAGGTGATTTTTAACTTTTGGAAAAATTTTGGACAAAGAAATAACCCTCTACTAGATTTAACCATTTTTCCAAAGCATCAGCATCTATATGGACTTCAAAAAAAGGAATATCAAAGTTATCTTGTACGTTAAATTGAATCACACCTCTAAAGAGACTATTCATTGAAGGTGACTTCAATTTTTTCGATAGTTGTCGAAGGATCTGGGAGAAATTATCCATCATCTCATTCCTTTCTCGCATGAAGGATTCCTCGAGAAATAGTTTGATGGGATCTCTTACTCTTTCATCCCTCTTTTCTTCCAGCATGGGAGGTTTCTCGGGTGGGTGAGAGATATTTTCCTTAAGAGAAACAAGCTCAAGTCCCAACTCTCTATACTTTGACCTCATCAGGAACATGCAATAAGAACAACAAGGAACAGACATCTCTAATACCACTGATCTAGATTATTTTGAGAAAGACATGAAGAAAGAAATATAACATAGATATAGCAAGGAGATGCATAGAGATATTGCAAGGAACACAATATATAGTAAAACTCAGATTCTATTAATGATTGTCTGGAATACAAAACAATGTAAAATGTAAAGCACACAAGCTAGCTAGAATGGTGGTAGCTTATCTTTGAAGAGATATGTGTCAGCTACTCTCATTCGCAATAATTTGATAACAATGAGGCTAAAAAGGTATTTTTAACATAAAGAAAAAACAAAAAAACCCTAAACATCCAAAACCCTAACCCCAGAAGATGAAACACCAAAAGGTTCGTAGGCCCTGATGGGGGTAGTTGATATGTCAAATTCCCAAGGGTGCAAATTTTTCATACGATATTTGTTTGGTGCACTCGGTACCCCATCGGAAATGTCTAGTCGAGGAGTACACATTCTAAATGGCCCAATACATCCCAACAAAGTTCCGTTGGGCACTGCCAAGTCAAAAAAACATCGTTTAGGGCCTCAAAATGGCCCCAGAAGTTTGGGACCCAAAAAACTGTAGAAAAAATGCCAAGATAGAAATTGTAATTTGAGCCAATGGAATAGGTGGGTGGCCACCAATTTCCACCTGGATCATTTTTCCATTTTAGCTAGTGTGTGTGCACAGTTGCTAAATATTCATTTATATAGCAACCCTTTACTAAATTCTGAGCACAAATCACCCTAGTATACAGTCTTTAAGGTTTGCAACAAATCCACAGTCCTATAACTTATAACTTATAAATTACCAATGCCATACATGGTTTTTTCTTCCTAAGACATGCATTTCTCATCATGCCTTATTTTCATGCATTTTTCCCTTTATGCATTTTTTTGCATTTACATGGAAAATTTTATCCTTTATTCATAGCAAAGGGTTTTTAGTTTCAAAATGCACAAATAAACTATCAATATATGTAAAATGATAAAATACAAACTCCATAATTTGGACCACTCAATTTAGAGGTCATATGAATCTTAGGCGTGCATTTTACAGTAAGAGGGTTTTACCCTCCATTTTATAAAAAGTCTTGAATCTTGGTTCAAGGTAGAAGTCCTTAGTCATTTTAAAATGCACTCTGGATGATATATATATATATATATATATATATATATAATGTTATTAATGTCACCCCAAAACTTAGATAACTAAATTTGGAGCTATATGAAGCACAGGCATGTATTTCCACTAGTTGACAACACATTGTACAGACAGCTAGTGGGGAGCTTATTGTATCTCACACACTCTAGACCAGACCTCTCCTATGAAATTAGAGCAGTCTCTAGGTTCATGCCAGAGCCGCATGAGCTACATTGGAAGGTTGGAAAGTGTATCTTTCGATATGTACAGGGCACCATCACCTTTGGGATTCACTATTCAGCAGAATCTACATTGAACCTTGTCGGGTTCATTGATTCTGACTGGGCTGGTGATAGCATTGATCACAAGTCCACATCTGGTTACTCACTTAGTCTTGGATCTGGGCCTATTTGTTGTTCGAGAAATAATCAGGATTCTATTTCTCTATATTCATCTGAGGCAGAGTACAGAGGCATAGTTAACATAACCATTCAGGCTATGTGGCTACAACATTTTCTCACCTAATTGGGAATTCAGTTTCATTGGTTAATCATCATATGGTGTGACAACCAGAGCACTCTGAAGTTCTGTTGAGATCCAATTCATAGGCAGCGGACAAAGAAAATTGAGATCCACATGCACTACATCTGGGACTTAGTACACGAGGGGATCATCAACCTACAGTTTTTTCCTTCAACAGAATAGATTGCAGACATCTTCACCAAGACCTTCACTGAGCAGAAGTTTCATTTTTTGCATAGTCGTCTTGGAGTGAAGGACATTGTTTCCTAGAAACTGTTAGTTCTNCATGAGGTTATCCCTCTTTCCTCACTTATTTCCATGTATCTTTTTTATTTGGGTACATAACATGGCCTCATTGCCATAACCCATTCTTTATTTTCACCATAGTGATGTTCAGGGGGGTGTTGGAGATACTTCGCACACACCTAGGATTTATTTTTCCTAAGGTTTTCCCTATGTTTATTAGTCATTATTAAATTTCCTATATTTTAGAAAGAATATTCCTCTAGGAAAATATTATCTTCAATTCACACTTCATTTTGATCAGTTGAGTGGAGTCTAGATGCCACATTGGGATTATCACCATGCAGCATTGAGATCATCACCAGCTAATGCGCATTGTCCTTGGGATCATCACTAGACTAGCACATTACTCATAATTCCCTGATCTCCTCCTCACTTCACTATGTTTCAGTCAGTTAACTGAAGACTGAGAGACTAGTTAACTCAGACTAGGTGGCAGTTCACTCTCGTAACTTCCTGAGAGACTAGACTAGGTGGTAGTTTACTCCCGTAACTACCAGTGTGTGTCCAGATAACTCTAGACCACCACTATGGCACATTGTCTTCTCCTATGGTACGCATTAGTTGAGTTATACATAGTATATCATGTGTAAATCATCATTCATTCATTTAGTTAATGATAATTCTTCCATTCTTTCTCTTTTTCTTCTCTTTTCTCATATTTTCTCTATAAATGTGTTTGTCAATTCTTAGCTAGATCTATTATGTGCAGGTTCAACAAATTTACAGGTACATATTTTAAATATGTGAGGGAGAAATATAGGGTTCATTTTCAAACAAACCCTAGGTATGAGTGTCCTATGAATATTCCCAAGAGTGAGTGGAAGAATCTATTAGAGGATGAAAAGGATAAGGAAATGAGAAAATAAGGAAAGACGCCACCTAGTCCAGTAAGGTATATCATATTTTGAATTCAATATTCTAAATTTTTCGTTAGTTCTATATAAAAATTTACATATACAACCTATTGGAAACGTTTCGTAGGCCCAGACATGTCAAAAGAAACCAAGGAAACACTAGAAAAACACAGGTAGCACAAACTTGGTCAGGGTGGTTATGTGAAACTAAAATCACAAATTATAAGTACCAAATAATTAAACCATATCATTCCTATAATTATCCAACTTTTATTTAATTGCGTCCAATAATCCAAATTTAAGATCTTGTGCAATGTAGGGTACTCAACTCAAAACTACAACCACAAAAGAAGACCTCTATCTAGGTTTCAAGTCCAACTTTCAAGCCATGGTTGAAAATCAACAAAGCATGGGAAAAACAAAATCTTCCCCTTTGAACGACAACATAAGTAAAATCAATGGAATTTTATTGTTGAATACTTGTAAAATCTATTCACAATTGATTTCACCCATAAATGAATGTGTCTTTATGTTTTAAGAAAGAGAGAAACAACATTGATGAGGCTAGTAGTGGATAGAAACCCCATGACGGTGGAGTGCAGTCTAATGATGGTGGTGTGCATCCCAGCCATGATAGTGGAGTGCATCCCAATGATGGTGGTGTTCAACTCGGCCATGATGATATTATGGCTATAAAATCATAAGAGTGGATTACAATTATTAATATGTATTTGCAGATGGTGTACTTATAAGTTTTCTTGTTTCGATGCTAGAGAATATATATGAGGATGCTTGGAGAGAGAATAAACACATGGAAGATGAAACAATGGTCTCGAATAGTCAACCTGGTAAAGAAAATTGTAATGATATTTTCATTAGTTGACTACTTCTGTAAATAATAACAAACCATATAGATTTAAACCTTTTTTATTGCAAGGTCCCTCAGCAACATCGTATATGCCATGGAGAGTACCTGACTATACATATATTGCGTTCGAGTATGCATATTGAATCATCACCAAGAGGGCCCAACAACCAAAGTGGATCTAGAAATCGATGAGTTAATCAACATATTTCTGAAAACTAAGAAACAAAAAAAGAAGTGATTTTATATATTATGAGAAACATGTATAATGGAAACATATTTTGATGATAAAATTTATTAATATATATTGTTTTCTGCTGCCTGTTGGCATATTTATTACGGGCAAACAAAAAGGAGAGTATTTGTTTTTCATTTATGGAAAGATTATCCCAACGATGGCGAACAAGAGAAAGTGGCAAGACCAACAGTGCAACGATGATCGCATGGAAAGATCAGAAGCTTAAACTCCAGGATTCAAGGAAGCAACTCACGGCAGAAAATCGTGAAATGCGAAACCACGACTTAATATCCATTTTGGAGTTTCAGATACTGAGAATTGGAGGTGTCAAGGACACTCATGACAAGAATGATGAAATCACAAAATGTGAAACCACGACTTAATATACATTTCAGAGTTTCAGATACCGGGAGTTGGAGGTGTCAAGGACACTCACGACAAGAATGATGAAATCGCGAAATGCGAAACCATGACTTAATCTCCATTTTGGAGTTTCGGATACTGGGATTTGGAGGTGTCAAGGACACTCACGACAATAATGATGAAATCGTGAAACGCAAAAGATCAGAGCATCAACAAAGTCTCCATTTCGTAGTTTAGCAGACCGGGAAATCAAAGATCAAAGGAACTTTAACCTTTGAAGTAGTGAACCCTGAAATCCCGAAATAGAAACATCAACAAACCACNAATAATCAGGAAATGACAAGTGTCAAGTTGATTCAACATTTCATGCACATGTAAGTCACGAATTAGAGTGACACGTGGCAGCTATTCGACACGTGTCAATCCACGTGTGATGTCAGCAAGTTTACGTCACATCGAAACTTTCTATTTTGGGGTTTTTACATAGCAAGCAGAAACTCCACCATCACGAAGTCTCGAACTCCAATATGCCAAAAGGGACTATTGTGGGTCTCGAAAACCCAAAAGTAAAAACTCTGAAATCCCATCAAACGTCCATCTCAGTNGGGTTATGTGAACCGTCTGATCACTTCGGAGATTTTGTGATCATGAATTTTATGATGTTGGAGTCACGATGACTCAAAGGGAAAAATGTCGAAATCTCGTCAGTTGTTCGATTAAGAAAATAAGGAATCAGATTATGAAGTTTTGTGGACCATTGATATGTCTCCATTTCGGGGATTGCGACTTGGAGTGTCGAGACACTTCTTCACAGGAATGCTGAAATGTCGAAATGTGAAAAACACCTTTTGGTGTAGGTTGTGGTCACCGTCAGTGGTCATGTGAGAGGGAGGATCTAGCACCAAGCTAAGCTCCTTTTTGGCGATCATAACATGAAGAGTCAAGACTCTTCACCACAGGAATGCCAAAATGTCGAAATGTGAAATGGCGAAATCAATGCGAGACCATGTGCTTGTAATCCAATGGTGTTGGATACATGGAAATCTAATCGAAGGGCTATTGTTGCTCTTCATGATTAATTGTTCAGTTATGATTTAGTTAACAGAACCGAATCATGGTTCTTGGACGGTTGGAATTTCAGTTGTTGAAGCGTTGTTCTAGGGATTTGAGGGGTAACCGAAGGGGTTGTAGAAAATAAAAAGAAACAAGCAGTGACTGTGGGTGGTTGGTCGTTCTGAATGAAAAATGAGTTGAACTGTAAGAAAGGGAAAATTATAGTATGTGCGGTGTGAGATAAAACTAAGAGATGAGTAACAAATGAGGAATAGATAGAAGCAAGAGAAAAATTGTAGAACAGCTTGAAGCAGAGCAGAATTGAAGAACAAACAGAGGAAGAGAAGAATTGTAGAATAGTTAGAAGCAGACCAAATTTACAGAAAAGAGAAGAAGTGGTAAGAATCGATTTATCTGTGTTGTTGATTATTCAATCATTTATTTATAATCAGGGAGGTAGGGTGGTTCTAGGGAGGACTATGGTCCTCTGATATTCGAGTTGGTGCTTGAATATTGGGAGTTGTAGTTTCCATCTAGTTGTGGCTAGAAAATAGGGTGGCAGGGTGGTTCTTGGGAAAACACAGAGTTTTCTATATGCAAGTTGGAGCTTGTATAAGTGGAAGTAGGTGCTTCCATCCAGTCAGTGTTGGAACACTCAGGGAGTTGGTGCTTCCTTCTAGTCAGTGCTAAATAAACCAGAGAGTTGGTGCTCTCAACAAGTTGGAGCTTGTAAAACAGAGGTAGTAGCCTCACTTTAAGTTGGTGCTCAAACATAGATGATGTAC
>SNQJ01S0044812.1:1128-14831 GCA_010110895.2 Picea sitchensis
TGCCTCTGCATCCTCAAGGCCCGAAACCCTGCACACTCAAAGAAACCGAATCAGCAGCACCTGTCTACATCAACATAGTAGAAACATCTGTCATATAATGTAACGCTTCATAATGAAGGAAAAATTTTATCATCATAAAAATCCAGATCACTTGCAGGCAAGTGTCCTCAAAGAATAAGTTTGGTAAGTGCGCCAGAGCGGGATGTTACAACATTCTATTGTTTCTGATTGTGACCCAACTTTCACCAGCAATTTTTGGCAAGAACTATTCAAGTGCCAAGGCACCCAATTGCATCTCAGCACAACTTATCATCCCCAGACTGATTGTCAAACCAAAGTTTTCAAAAAGTGTTTGGAAACATATTTGAGGTGTTTTGCATCGAAAAGGAAAAATCAGTGGGCTCAATGGTTACCACTAGCTAAATGGTGGTATAACATTTCTTACCATACAACTACCCGCATGACTCCTTTTGAAGATGTATATGGACAAAATCCACTTTTAGTTCTCTCATATTTTCTAGGTGTCTCGAAGGTCCAGGCCATTGACCAAATGATTACAGTTCGAGAGGCTATTCTCCGTACCCTCAAAGAGAATTTGTTCATGGCCTAGAATCACATGAACCAACAAGAAAATCAAGGTCACTCTGAACGTCAATTTGCAGAAGGGGATCAGGTGTTTCTTCGACTGCAACCTTACAAGAAACATTCCCTCAAGGATAACCATTGTCAGAAACTAGTGCCCACATTTTATGGTCCTTATATTTTTCTCAAGCATGTGGGACAAGTGGCCTATTAGTTATCTTTTCCCAGTCATTATAAGATCCATCTCATTTTTCATTTTTCCTTCTTAAAGAATGTGATTGGAACTAAGTTCCAAACTCAAACCGACCTTCCTGAGTTGGACGAAGAAGGCTCCATTTGTCTATAGCCACAAGCATTTTTGGACCAGCGTGAGCATCATTTGTGTTAGTGAGCCATCAAGGAAGTGTTAGTCCAGTGGAAAGATACAACTCCAGTAGATGCCACTAGGGAACCAACTACCATTCTGCAGGAATATCCTCATCTCAAGCCTTGAGGACAAGGTTGTTTTTAAGGGGGAGGACATGTTAGGGACCTAACCCCTCATGTAGGTAGAATAATATATTTTCATGTAATAAAGGTCAATATTAATAAGGCATAGAAATAAGGAAGAATAAGTCCAATGCAAGAAGACCTAATAGAAGCGTCCGCTTCTAGAAGGATCTTCCTCTAAATTGTTATTTTGATAGACATATTCAGTATAAATAAGAGTCGAGGGTATGATAAGTTTTTTCTTGGATATTATTTTAATAGATAAATTCTCTGTTGGAGGTTACCCCCTCAAAGAGGCAAGTGAACATTTCTCTCAGTAATCAAAGTGCTCTTTCTAGTGTTATTTTGGTATTATTGTGGTATTATTGTGGTGTTGTATATCTTCGCCAAAGACTTGGAGTTATTTCTACTCCAAAATGAATGATTTTTGAATGCTTTTTGAATTATTATCTTATATTTCTTAGATGTACATGAGGAAGCACCATAAGAAGACAGTTAGTCAAGGGGAGCATCCCCAGATGGAAAGATACCATTGACATTGATGACAAAGGGGGAGATATTTATTAGATGCAGAGGACAAAGACATGGTTCCAGGTGGAGCAGATTTTTCAGATGTAGAAGACAGAGGCAAATTTATCAGATACAGAGGAAAGAGGCATGTTTCCAGGGGGAGCATGAGTGATATGATTTCAGTATTTCATTAGAGTGTTGCCAACAATGCAAAAGGGGGAGATTGTTGATTAAGGTTGGTTGTCATTGATGTCAACCCTTGAAGAAAGCACCGCAGCACAAAGGTTTGGGTAATGGACCCAATATTGTTTGATGAAAATATGACTCATTATTTTCTTTTCATGGTTGATAAGAAGTAAATGTGGTTGAACTCAAAAGTGGTCCCCTTATGGTGAAATCCCTCATGAGAAGATGCTTTGCAGAGTAAGAGAACCCATGCTTAATCATGGAATAATGAGATGAAGGACAAAAAAAAATTTAGGTAAAATATCCCATATGGATAGTTCTTGTCATTCCATTTCCATTGGTATGTGGGACATCACATAAATCCTCACGGTTAGAGAGTTATGGCCATGAGAAGTTGGAGAACCCAGGTTTGGGTAATGGACCCAAGTTTGTTTGATGGATAACAGTATGAGTTATGATATATTTTCAGATAATTATATTCTATATGGATAGTACATGTAATTCCATTTTTGGTGGTATGTGTAACATCACATAACTCCTCACATTTTGAGAGTTATGGCCTTACAAAGTTGGAGGATCCTCATATGTCATCTAGAACCCCCAAAAGGTCAAAGTAGTCAAAGTGGTTTAAGAGATTTTAAAAGGTAAATAATAAAGTGAAGTAATGAGTGTATTATAATTCAAAGTGAATACAAAATAAATTATTTCAATAATAAATTTAATGGAGAAATTAGAAGTGGGTTAACCCTAAAATAAGGAAAGTGGGGCCAAGTGACCTAGAAGATGTTTTTAAAGAAGCTACTTGGAGGGTATAAATAAGAGGCAAGGCTCTCTTAGTTTAATCACACTTGATCATATTGAATATATATATGTATCTAAGGTAACCAAGGATATCTAAGCCAAAATTCTGAGGGAAGGTGAAGAAAAGAAGGCCGAAATGCAAGGAAGGATAAATTCTTTTGATGGTGCTTTCTAAGGTATGTTATTTACAGGTCATCTCACCATTTTCGCTATAATTTTTTTTGTATAATGATTCAGACTATGAAATTTTTATTCCATTGGGAAAACATATCCAAGTATATGTGGTAAACAATTAATCTTGTGGGTCATTGTATTTTTTGAGTTACACTCCGTGGAAAATAGGGTTTGTGGCTAGTCCTGAAACTAGTCAAAAACATATGTTTCAGGTAAAACTGTCATAACTTGTTCGTAACAAATCTAAATTTAGTGAAAGAAAATTAGGGTAAATTTGGTTGTATTCTGTGTAATATTTTTAGATAAATTCAACAAATATTATGTGTGTTACATGCTCTACAAGGCCTCTCGCTAGAATAAACCAAAATTCAGCAAGGTATGTCATTTTTGCTATAACTCCTTTTAAGAGAGGTTCCAAGTAGTGACACTTGGAGGAATTTTATAAAGGACACTGAAGAACATTGTGTATCAGTTTCATATATTTATACATTACATGTACAAATTTATGATTACTTCAAGTTTGGGTTGTTGACTAATCCAAAACTAGGCATGTGAGACTAAAGAAAAGTTTGATGAAAATGCTAGTGTCTTGTTGTTGAAGTTAAGGAAGGTTTGTAGGAATTTGATCATATACACCAGGTCTATTACAAATCTGCAATTCATATTTGGATGATGAAACTGATGAGGGATTTTGGTTGAGGTACATGTTGAGTACATGGTTGAAACAAGTAGTTGATGAGTTGGCACATACATGAGGTGTATAGTTGATGATGTTGGTACATATTGATGATTCATAGTTGATGAGTAGTTGGAAAATGGTTGGTACATACTTGGTACATGGTTGGATTCACTTGTTTATGGTACAGGTTGATTACAATTTATTTGGTACAAGTTGGTGCATGGTTGATGCACTTGTTTATGGTACAGGTTGATTACAGGTTGAGGTACAAGTTGATGCATGGTTCATATTTATTGGTATAGGTTTACAATGGTATTTCTCATAGTGACAGGTTGACAGTGGTTCCATCATTCTACTTCTACTTCAGGGTGGCAGGACAGGGCAAGGAAAGTTGGTTGTAGCCACCTTCCGGTTGTATTCATAGAACATAGGGGGTTGTAGCCTCCTTATGGTTGTAGCCATAAAATTGAGGAGCTGGAGCTTCCCTCAAGTTGTAGCATGAGAAACTAGGGGGTTGGAGCCTCCTTCCAGTTGCAGCTGGAAAACAAAGGAAGTCGGTGATCCCAATGAATGTAATTCTTCAAGACATATAAGAAAAAGCATTATGTGGTTTTCTCCCGATTGGGGTTTCCACATAAAACACTAGTGTACTGTGTATGTGTATGTTTGCTCATTTGTTCATTGCTTATTTACTCTACAACTATTGTATGATAATGCTTCATTGATATAATACTTGGATTATATGGTTAAAAATGATTAAATTTCTCTATTACTGATTCACCCCCCTCTCAGTAATCCAACAATTGGTATCATAGAAGGTTCCTTCAGAAATCAGTTTAACCACTGAAAGGTAAATCATGGAGAGTACCAACTCATATAAAAATGGAATACCACAGTTTGATGGACAGAAGTATGTGTTTTGGAACATAAGGATGAGGAAATATACACAAGCACAATGATTTCAAGTTTGGAAATCAATTGTAGATGGATACACAACACCAACAATTCCACCAACAAATCACAAAGAAGAAAAACTCAGTGAGAATAATTCCAAAGAGACAAATGCACTTTTGGATAGTCTCAGTGATACGGTATTCACCAAAGTTGCACACTGTAAATCCACTAAAGAGATTTGGGAAAAGCTTCAAAATATTTATGAAGGAGATACAAAAGTCAAAGCAACAAATCTTCAGACTTACAGAGGTCAATTCGAACAACCAAAAATGAAGGAAGATGAATATATAATAGCCTACTTCTTACAAGTTGATGAAACAGTGAATGAAATCATAGGATTGGGAGAAGAAATTGAAGAATCTGTAATTGTTCAAAAGATACTAAGATCTCTTCCAATGAGATTCAACCCTAAGATATCAGCACTAGAAGAAAGATCGGATCTGGACTCAATAAGCATGGATGAACTGCATGGAATATTCACAACATATGAAATGAGAGTTGAGCAGGAAAATCCAGATGTAAAAGAAGCATCCTTCAAGGAATCTAAAATATCAAAGAAAAATAAAAAGGAACAAGAAGAATATAACAACAACAGTGATGCCTTGGAAGATGATGAAGAAGTGGCCAAATTCGTCAAAAGACTGAAGAAGGGAAACAACGGTAGGTATAGAGGTAAGATCCCTTTAATTTGTTTTAATTGTGATGGTATTGGTCATTTTTCTAACAAATGTCCTCATAAGAAAAAGAGAAATGATGAAGGTTACTCAAAAGGAAAACACACATATGAAGGCAAAAGAACTACAAAGAAATTTTTCAAGAAAAGCTTATACACCAAAGAAGACATCTCATCATCAGATGAAGATGAAGTCATTGACAATGAGACAAGAAAAGTTATATTTTTAGGACAACTGAGAGGAGGGGGTGAATCAGTTGTTACTGTGATTAAACAATTATGCTTATTTTAAACTCTTTATAGAGAACTCAATGACAATCACAATAATGTAGGGAAGTAAGCAATAGAACATTCATCATCATTCACACATATGAGATACACAGAGGCAGATATTTCTTGAGGAAACCCATAAAGGGTAAAAACCTCTTCTTCTTTATATGATAAGTAATCTTTATATTCTATACATTATCATACATATGAGCACCAACTCATTGTGAGGCTACAACCTTTGTTTTGCAAGATGCAACTTGCCGAGATCACTAACTCTCTGGATTCTCTAGCACCCACTAGAAGGAAACACCGACTCCCTAGTTTCTCTAGCACCGACTATAAGGAAGCACCAACTCCCTAAGAGTTCCAAAACCAACTTCCATTTACACAGGCACCGACCTGTATATCAGAGAACCAATGTTCTCCCTTGCACCACCCTGCCACCCTAGTTTTTCTAGCTGCAACCAGATGGAAGCTACAATTCCCTGTGTTCAAGCACCCACTTGAACCTTTAAGGACAACAGTCCTCCGTAGCACCTCCCAACCACCCTGAAACATAAATCTTTGCTACTGAAACTTATTACAGTGATATAATGTTCATCAATGGCTTACCAATCTCATCATTGTTCTACGACACTGCTCTGCTCTCCTATATCAATGTCTCTCTGCCTGTATCTTCTTGCACTTTTTGATCTTCTTCTCTTCTCTACAAGTCCACCTCCACCTTCCTTTACTGTCTCATCTATGCATCTTTTTTCTTTTCTTCCGTTGTGCTTTATGCTCTGCATCTTATTTTCATTCTCTGAATTACGGCTCTTTTGTGTATTTTAGCTCCTGCCCACAGCATGTCATTTCCCCGTGTGTAATTCCTCTCTACAAAAACACTCATCTCTTATTTGTTCTGCATTCTTATAGTCTTTTTACACCTTGTGCATTCCATATGTACAATGATTCTGCATGCTCTTCATGTCGAGTTCTCTTCATGACCATCATTGCAATTCTTTAGCTTCTCTGGCTGTTAAACCCATGTGTCCATCATCACTAGGTGTTATGCTGAGATTCCTTAGCCTGTCTAGCAGTCGAGACTCTTCATCTTCTCTATCATATTCGATCTCATCCTCTCTGTTGTAGTTACAGGCTTCAACGCTCTTCCATCTGTCAATCTTCTCTATGAACAGTCTTCATTCCACTGGAAGATGCCTCAAGACTCTTCATCTTCTCTAGTGATCACCCTGAAGTCTCTTCGAGTCCTCTGACATAAATCATCAATCGTTTCTCCCAGTTACACTGTGAACCTCCAAGAAAATGCATCAGCTACTGAATCATAACTGATCTATTAATCTATGAAGAGAAATAGTAGCCCTTCGATCATATTCCTAATTAACCTGCACCATTGGATTATAAATGACGGGTCTCATGCTTATTTCACCATTTCGCAATTCAACATTTCGAAATTTTGGCATTCCTGTGGTGAGGCATATTGACTCTCCAAGTCGCGATATTTGAAATGGATATTATCTTTGTGCTACCTCCTCCCTTGAGTCTTCATCGATGTGACCATAGGTTATGACCAGGGGCCAATTTTGAACACGCATTTTTCATTTCACGTTTCGAGGATTCTGTGATGAGTCGTCTCGACTCTCCATGTCCCAAACTTCGAAATGGATCTTGTCTCTTTGAGCTCTTCTCTACAGCTCTTCGATGATGTGACCATCGGCAGTGACCAAGCACTTATCCATAAAGTGCTTTCGCAATTTTGCATTTCGACATTTCTATTATGAAGGGTCTCGACACTCCAAGTCGCGATCACCAAAATGGAGCTTGGTTGCACTAGCTCCTTCCTCCATCTTCCACAGATGTGACCACTGGCTATGACCACAACCTTATTTGAAAATGCATTTCGGTGTTTCGTCATTTTGGCATTCCTGTGGTGAAGTGTTTCGACACTCCAACTCCCGGCATCCGAAACCTACACCAAACAGTGTTTTCCGCATTTCCACATTTCGGCATTCCGACATTCCTTATGATGAAGTTTTTTGACACTCCAACTCTTGGTATCCTAAACCTACACCAAAAGGTGTTTTTCGCATTTCCGCATTTTGGCATTCTGACATTCCTTGTGATGAGATATCCTGACACTCCATGTCGCGATCCCCGAAATGATCTGAAGGTATTTCGGCGTTTAGCATTTCGCGACTTCGAGACTCTTGTGATGAAGAGTCTTGACTCTTGACTCCTCCAACTCCTGGTATCCAAAACTCTAAAATGGAGTCTTTGTTGATATGCCTGTTTTAGGATTTCAGGATTTTGCATTTCGCAAGTTCCTTCCGTGAGTTGCTTCCTTGAATCCTCCATCTCCCAGTATCTAAAACTCCGAAATGGATTTTACGCTTCTGATCTTGCCATGCGATTATCGTTGCACTATTGATCTTGCCACTTTCTCTTGTTCATCATCGTCCAACTAAGCTTGCCATTAATGACAAACAAATACTCTGCCTTTTGTCTGCCTGTTCTTGCCATCAAATGAACTAGAACACTCTTGCACTCTGCGTGCACCTCTGCACTATCTCTTTGGTCTTCATGAGCTTTCTCTATTGCGTCTCCCCAAAATACTTTTGGTGCCTGCCTAGCACATTATACCTGTACTCAAGCCATCATCGTTGTTGTACTTTCCATCAATGACAAGCATACGCTGCATGTAAAACATGCCAACACTATTCATGGCAGTAAAAGACTCTGACAAAGAAGACTCTGAAGAAAAATATGAAGAAGCCAAAGAAGAATGTGAAGAATTCAAAGAAGAAATTGAAGAGGAAGAAGTTGACTATCGAGAAGAATTAATGTGTTCCATAGAAGTTATCAGAAAAGAAAAGAAGAAAAATAATAAACTACAAGTAGAACTAGACAATAAAAAGGACACTTGAGAACTAGAACAAATGATCACAAAATTTAAGGTTCAAATAGAAGAAGATAAAAGAATTGAAGAAGCACTCAAATAACAACTAGAAGAAAAGAACAAGATCATTGGAAACTTGGAAGCTGAGGTTGTCACACTAAGAAAGGATATTCAAAAGAAAAATATGCAGAATAGCTCAAAAGTTCTGGATGACATTATCAACAGTCAAAAATCTCATCTTGACAAGTCCAGACTTAGATATAATCAAACAGAAAAGGGATCAAGATCCAAAACAACAGAGCAAGAAACAAATCCAAAGAGCTATGCATAAACAATCAAAGAGGATAGGAAGATTATAGGGACACTCCTCCACCAAGAAGATTCATATTTCAGAATCAACAACAAACAGATAGGCCTCAAGAAGAAGCAAGATTCATAAGAGCACCTCCTTTCAAAATATCTTCAACTCCCAGGTATCAAACTATATTTTTTGGTTTATGTTATGCACATAATAATGTTGGACATAAAGTTGTGAATTGTAGAGCTAACAACAAGAATAGTAACAACTTTGAGAGTTATACACAAAGGGATTATTCAAGGAGACCTAGTGACACACAAAGAAGAAGTTACAAGTTTGAATCTTTGAGCACTGAAGTGGAATGTTACAAATTTAACAATTTTGGACACATGGCCAAGGATTTCAGAATGACAGTCCCTCCTAAAGAATCTCAATAGAATAACAACAGTCACATACAAGAACCTCAGAAAATGACATGGATAAGAAAGCAAGATCAGTATAACAATGAAGAATGCATAATCACTCTACAAGCTAAGAAGAAGAAACACGGTTGGTATGTTGATAGTGGATGTTCAAAACACATGACAGGCGATAAAGACAAATTTCTTACATTACAAAAAGAAAAAAATGGATCAGTCTCCTTCGGAAACGATAATTCATCTAAAATCATTGGAGAAGGCACGGTCCGAATTGGGAACAGGAATAAAAAGGCACAAAATGTTCTACTGGTATAAGATATGAAACATAATATTCTAAGTGTGATTCAAATGTGTGACCAAGTTCATAAATTTACTTTCGATTCAGAAAAGTGTGAGATAAGAAAATAAGGTTCAGGGAAATTGGTCGGTACAGCTGCAAGAACTTCAAACAACATGTATGTGTTAAGTGAAATTGGAAATGAAAAGTGTTGTCTAGGAAAGGAAGATGAAAGTTGGCTATGGCATACAATAATGGGTCACATGCATTTTTATAACCTTGTCAAAGTCGGCAAAAGAGAAGCAGTCGGAGAAATGCCCCAGATCACGAAACCAACCAACACTTTATTCAATCATTGTCAACAAGGAAAGCAAACAAAGACCAGGTTCAAATCAAAGGAATATTCGACAACAAGACCACTGTAAATTGTGCACACTGATCTAGTTATACCAACTACAACAAAGGGCTTAAAAGGTGAAAAATACTTTATGTTATTAGTTGATGATTATACAATAATTACTGTAGTTTTCTTTCTCAAGAACAAGTCAGAAGATTTTGAAACCTTCAAGATCTACAAGGAAATGGTTGAAAATGAGATGGATTCAAGAATCAAATGTTTGAAATCTGATAATGGAGGAGAGTTCACTTCAAAGGAATTTATGGACTACTGTGGCAGTCATGGAATAAAAAGGAAATTCTTCGTTGCTAGGACACCTCAACAGAATGGAGTTGTTGAAAGAAACAATAGGATAGTACAAGAAATGGCTCGAAAAATTCTATGGATTCCAAATTGACAGATATATTTTAGACACGGGTAGTGCATACATAAATTCACATTCAAAATAGAGTAATGCTCAGAAACAACACTGATAAAACTCCCTACGAGCTATGGAAAGGAAGACTAGTAAATGTGAAGCACTTCAGAGTTTTTTCAAGCAAATGCTACATCAAAAGAGAATATGGTAGAATGGGAAATTTTGACTCTCGTGTGGACAAAGGAATACTTTTTGGTTACTCAAGTACAAGGAAAGAATGAAAGTGTTACAATCTAATATTGAACAAAGTTGTGGAAAGCATCAACGTAACAATTGATGAAACAGGCAGACCAAAATCAAAGGAAGAAGAAAACAAATCAATGGAACAACTTTTCGAAGAAGAAGATGAAAAATAAGTAGAAGAGGAAGATGAAGATGAAGAGAATCTGACAGAAGCAGAAGAGAAAGTTCAAAAAGTATCTCCAAAGCCACCTAGCAAACGAGTACAAAAGAATCATCCTTCAGATCAGATTATTGGAAACAAAGATGCAAGAGTTGAGACTAGAAGAAAAATTTGTTCACTAGAACAAACACACCTAGCACTCTTATCTACAATTGAAACGAACTGTTTTGAAGAAGACAACAAGGATGAATTTTGGAATAAGGCCATGGATGAAGAATTGGATCAAATAGAGAAAAATGACACTTGGGAATTGGTTCCAAGACCAAAGAATAAGAATGTGAATGACACAAAATGAGTTTTTCTGAATAAATTGAATGAAGATGGACAGGTTATAAGGAACAAAGATAGAATGGTATGTAAAGAATATGCACAGATTGAAGGAATCGACTTTGAAGAGACATTTTCCCCAGTTTCCAGAATGGAAGCAATCCGTTTACTTTTAGCTTATGCATGCTCCAAAAATGTTAAAGTATATCATATGGATGTAAAATCATATTTTCTGAATGGGGAACTTGAATAAGAAGTCTACATTGAACAACCAGAAGGATTTCAGTTGTCAGGGAACACAGACTATGCATGTAAATTAAAGAAGGACTTGTATGGTCTAAAACAAGCTCTTAGAGCATGGTACTCCAGACTGGATAAGTATCTACAACAGGTAGGGTTTAGAAAAGGAAGTGTAGACAACAACCTCTACATCAAGGTAAGTCAAGGTAATATTTTATTAATTGAATTTTATGTTGATGATACTATTTTTGGTAGTGATGATGACAGGTTAAGCCAGAAATTTGCAAAAGACATGCATAATGAATTTGAAATGTCGTTACTTGGAGAACTATCCTTCTTTCTGGGACTTTATATACGTCAAAGAAACCAAGGATTTTTTATTTCTCAAACCAAGTATATCAGAGAAATGCTAAAGAGGTTCAGAATGGAAGATTGCAAACCAGTTATCACTCCCATGCAAACCAGTTGTAAGTTGAGAAAAGATGATGATTCAAAGTCTATAGATCAGAGGCAATAAAGGTCAATGATTGGTAGCCTACTATATGTGACAACATCCAGACCAGATGTAATGAAAGCAATTGGATAGGTGGCATGATTTCAAGCAGCACCAAAGGAATCACATGTATTAGCAGTAAAGAGGATTTTTAGATATCTCGAAGGAACATAAGAGTTTGGATCATGGTATCTAAAAGGAAAAGATCTATCACTTATTGCCTACATAGATGCAGATGGGGCAGGTTGTATTGATGACCGACAAAGCACCAGTGGAGAAATTTTCTACTTAGTTGAGTGTTTGGTATCATGTCTAAGTAAGAAACAATCATTAGTATCTCTATCTATAGCCGAGGCAGAGTATATTGCAGCAGCAACATGTTGTACACAGGTTCTTTGTATGAAACAAACTTTGATAGATATACAGTGTTGGAAATATTTTCATTAATGGCAAAGGATGAGGCAAAGGAAGAAGAAGAGTTTTCATGTATAAATATAATGTATGAAGGAGGAGAAATAAAATCAGTGTATGGTTGAGTTTTGGTGATACTCTGTCAGGAGAAGAATACCCAGAGAAATTGGGGTATTGATAGGCAAGTCTGTGATGATCTATGGATAGATTTCGGGGTGCTCAGGTATAGTGGGCTTTGAACAGGAGTAATTATTTGAAGTTTTTGTGATTGTAATAAACATCCGGACCCTTCGAGCGAAATCTGTCAGATTGCATAAGGTAAGGGATCGTGGTAACAACCGTCGGATGGGCGCGTGAATTAACAAAGGTGAGGTGCATTCGATTGATTGGTCTTTTGACTATATACGTGGGGCATGAACCCTAATACATGGTAAATATTGATATTAATCAAATTCCAAAGGTTTGTTGTGTACGATCGGAATTATATACACGCGGTCAGTTAACATGGGTTTAATTCAAAGTTTTATGTGGGACCCGATTTCCCTTCACATTATTGGTTCATTATATATTATGCCGAGATCTTAACTCCCCAGTCAAATATTAAAATTAACGTTGAATGGATCTAAAGGTCACATGGTTATATATTACTGCTGGGGTTTTCAACAGCACAATAGTGTTTAGAATATTACGTGGCGGAGACCAAGATTATCCTTGGGATGATTTGTACATGGAAGTACGAAGGTTGGGGTTTCATTTTGAATTTAACAATATTAAAGAGCCCCATGGAGTAAACCAAAGGAATACCATTAGCATTGAATGGTTTTGACCCATGGTCTTAATAAGGGAGAAAACTATATAAAGTGATGAGTATCATGAAGAAGCCAAAGTGTGAAATAAGGTTGATAAGAAAACGAATCTCCTCTGGAGATATCTGTGTGTATAATCTCGAAGATATCTGAATCGATGGTGCACCTGTGAAGATGATGGCCAGATGATGTTTAATTCCTAGTTTAATCGACGGACGAAGTCATGAAAAACTAGCGCATAGAACACATATGAATCCAGGTAAGTTATTATAGATCTGACCTGCTCTGCAACACATATTATTACAGATCAATACAAAAAGAAGGAAGCATATATATATATATATATATATATATATATATATATATATATATATACGGTTCATTCACATTAAAGCTGCATATGACAGTTGGGATTTTTGACGAATGATGTTGAATGCATATATTCTCTGAATTCTGGGTTATTGTTGATATTCTGAAGTTTTGGGCAAAATATGTTTGTTGACAATTGTATAAAGGGTTGAAACTGCCTGATCCAGTGTGAAAATTGATGAAACGCGGTCAGCAGCGAGTCTGAGGGTTAAAGCCTTCAGTAGAAGCATCCTGCCAGTAGAAACTGGTGCTATTTTCAGGGGGTTGAAGCTCCTTTCCAGGAAAGGCTGGTAAACGAGAGAAAGTTGCAGCCTTCTGCAGGTAGAAGCATGAATACTAGTATGAGTTTGCACTAGTACAATGTTGTAAAACGTTTTCTTAATAATAATTATTGAAGACAGAGACAACGACAGTGGTGGTTTTCTCCCGATTTGGGTTTCCACCTTAAATCCTGGTGTTCATGTGTCTTACTCATGTGCGTTGGTTTATTTTGTTATTACTGCACTGGATTACTGCTTACTAGACATCTGATGAATGAAGAAATGTCTTAAGAAAGAATTATATTCATAATAAGATCTCTGGATGCACTCTTGTTTTCTTAAGACTATACAATAGTTGGTCTCTACAAAGTAGCCTAAGGTTTTCAGTGAAAGAAAAGAGAAAATTATTTGATTGCTCAAAATACTGATTC
>SNQJ01S0044812.1:43054-85245 GCA_010110895.2 Picea sitchensis
CCCCCTCTTAGTATTTCTCAACAATACAGGTTGAGTATGATGAGCCCATTCCAATATATTGTGATAATACAAGTGCCATCATTATCTCAAAAAAACAGGTGATTCACTCCAAGACGAAGCAGATTCCAGTCATGTATCACTTTATACGGGAACAGGTTGCAGAAAATAACATCAAAGTTGAGTATGTGGGCACAAAAGAACAAGTGGCAGACATCCTTACAAAACCACTTCCATGGGAAGTCTTTGAATATCTTCACCAAAGACTTGGAGTTATTTCTACTCCAAAATGAATGTTTTTTTAATTCTTTTCGAATGCTTATATTATATGTCTTAGATGTACACGAGGAAGCACCATAAGTGGACGGTTCAATCAGGGGGAGCAGCCCCAGGTGGAAAGATACATTTTCCATTGATGACAAAGGGGGAGAGATTTATCATATGCAGAGGACAGAGGCATAGTTCCAGGGGAGAAGATTTATCAAATGCAGATGATAGGGGAAAATTTATCAGATACAGAGGACAAAGGCATGGTTCCAGGGGGGGCATGACTGATATGATTTCAGTATTGCATCAAAGTGTTGCCATCAATGCCAAAGGGGGAGATTGTTTATTAAGGTTGGTTGCCATTGATGTCAACCCTTGAAGAAAGCCCCACAACACAAAGGTTTGGGTAATGGACCCAAGATTGTTTGATGTAAATATGACTCATTATTGTCTTATCATGGTTGATAAGATGTAAAGATGGATGAAATCCAAAGTGGTCCCCTTACGATGAAAGCCCTCACAGGAAGACGCTTTGCGGAGTAAGAGAACCCATGCTTAATTGTGGAATAATGAGATGAAGGACAATGAATTTTTCAAGTAAAATATCCTATATGGATAGTTATTTTCATTCAATTTCTGGTTGTATGTGGAACGTCACATAACTCCTCACGGTTAGAGAGTTATGGCCATGAGAAGTTGGAGACCCTAGGTGTGGTTAATGGACCCAAGTTTGTTTGATGGATAACGGTATGAGTTATGATATATTTTTAGATAATACTATTATATATGGATAGTACATGTCATTCCATTTTTGGTGGTATGTTGAACATCACATAACTCCTCACAGTTTGAGAGTTATGGCCTTACGAAGTTAGAGGACCCTCATATGTCATCTAGAACCCCCAAAAGGTCAAAGTAGTCAAAGTGGTTTAAGATATTTTAAAAGGTAAATAATAAAGTGAAGTAATGAGTGTATTATAATTCAAATTGAATACAAAATAAATTATTTCAATAATATATTTAATGGAGAAATTAGAAGTGGGTTAACCGTAAAATAAGAAAAGTGGGGCCAAGTGACCTAGAATATGTTTTTAAGGAAGCTACTTGGAGAGTATAAATAAGAGGCAAGGCTCTCTCATTTTAATCACACTTGATCATATTGAATATATATAGGTGTCTGAGGTAGCCAAGGATATCTAAGCCTAAATTCTGAGGGAAGGTGAAGAAAAGAAGGTCGAAATGCAAGGAAGGATAAATTCTTTTGACAGTGCTTTATAAGGTATGTTATTTATTGGTCATCTCACCATTTTCTCTATAACGTTTTTTGTGTAATGATTCAGACTGTCAAATTGATATGAAATTGAGAAAACATATCCAAGTATATATGGTAAAAAATTCAGCTTGTGGGTCATTGTATTTTTGGAGTTACACTCCATAGAAATAGGGTTTTTGGCTAGTCCTGAAACTAGCAAAAACAAGTGTTTCGGGTAAAAACGCCATAAATTCTTAATAAAATATTCAAATTCAGTGAAAATAAATGTGTTGGTTAGATTATAGTCTTTATTATGTTTTGTAACAGTTTCATATCAATTCATCAAATATTCTGTGCGAGGCATGCTCTACAAGGTCTCTCTCTAGAATAAGCTAGAGTTCAGCAAGGTATGTCATTTTTGCTATAACTCCTTTTCTGAGAGGTTCCAGGTAGTGAAACCTAGAGGAATTTCATAAAACACACTGAAGAACATTGTGTATCAGTTTCATATCTTTATACATTACAGTTACAAAGTTATGATTACTTCAAGTTAGGGTTGTTGACTAATCCAAAACTAGGCATGTGAGACGAACGAAAAGTTTGATGAAAATGCTAGTCTCTTGTTGTTGAAGTTAAGGAAGGTTTGCAAGAATGTGATCATATAAACCAGGTCTATTACAGAGCTACAAATCAGATTCGGATGATGAAATTGATGAGGGATTTTGGTTGAGGTACATGTTGAGTACATGGTTGAGACAAGTAGTTGATGAGATGGCACATACATGAGGTGTATAGTTGATGATGTTGGTACATATTGATGATTCATAGTTGATGAGTAGTTGACACATGATTGGTACATACTTGGTACATTTTTGGATGCACTTGTTTATGKTATAGTTTTATTATAGGTTATTTGGTACAGGTTGATGCACTTGTTTATGGTACAGGTTGATTACAGGTTGAGGCACAGGTTGATGCATGGTTCAGATTTATTGGCACAGGTTTATAGCGGTATATCTCACAGTGATAGGTTGACAGTAGTTCCATCATTCTACTTCTACTTCAAGGTGGCAGGACGGGGCAAGGACATGTGGTTGTAGCCACATTTCGGTTGTAGCCGGAGAACATAGGGGGTTGTAGCCTCCTTCTGGTTGTAGCCAGAGAATTGGGGAGTTGGAGCTTCCCTCAGGTTGTAGCCTAAGAAACTAGAGGGTTGGAACCTCCTTCCAATTGCAGCTGGAAAACAAAGGAAGTTGGTGCTTCCATTGAATGTAATTCCTCAAGACATATAAGAAAAAGTGTTATGTGGTTTTCTCCCGATTTGGGTTTCCACGTAAAATACTGGTGTACTATGTATGTATATGTTTGTTCATTTGTTCATTTATTATTTACTTTGCAGTTATTGGATGATAATGCTTCATTGATATAACACTTGGATTATATGGTTAAAAAGGATTAAATTGCTCTATTACTGATTCACCCCCCCTCTCAGTAATCCAACAAGATCTGGAATAGGATCATGGAGGATAACCCCCAAGTCCTTTAGACTTCACTACTTCAATGAGATTAAAGTTATATCAAAAAAAGGAGTCGAAGATCGAAGCTCTGAAGTCCCGTAGTGAATCTCAATTGTAGATCATCCAGGAGGAGGAGGGTTGTAGATTTTCCCTGAGTGGTTTGGTGGTTCGTAATTTGGGGAAATCTCTGGACGTTTGCACAGGATGTAATTTTTTCCAAAGTCCCAAAGTTTGAAACCCATCTGGATGGTTTGCTATCAGATACACGTGTCCACGGATCATTCATGTGGGGTTTCATCAGTTTGTTAGTTTGGGGGTTGTGTGGTGATAAGAATCGAAAATTACCGAAGTCCAAATTATAAAGTCCCAGAGTCCCTAAAATTCAAGTAGAAAAGTTCATAAATTTGGAGTTTGGGAGAAATGGGGAGAAATGTAGAGGAAATCTCCGACGTCCCAGAGCTGTGAAGTCCCAAAGCTCCAGGAAAAAAAAAATTGGAAGTTTGACATTCAGGAGAAATGGAGTGTACTAGTGTTGGATCTCTTGAAGCCCAAAATTATGAAGTCACATAGTGTAAGTGGGACATGGAAGGATGAAATCATTGAGGGTGGCATGGACCTCCTCTTTACTTTCCATGTGTCACTTCTTTTTGTACTTTTGAAAGGCCCTTAGTACCAACTGGGACCCATTCGACAACATAGGTATTCCAACAGAGGATGACCACCTTCAATAACCACTCACATAACCAGATCAAAGATCAACACACTAATTTTTTTACGTGGTAAAGCCCCTACGGGGAAACATCCACAGCCCCAGCCAATGTGGCCACTTGGAGCAGTTTATTAATGCAAAAGAAAAGGATTACAGAGAGATTTTACAAGAGATTTTTTCACAATCAATCATCGACAAATGACCCTCCATTCTCTTTAAATATAGATCATGGACCAATCAGGTGTTAATCCATGGATCAATGTTCATTAATATCAAGGAGAGTATAAACCGTCAGATCACTCTATGTTGGGAACATATCGTGACCGTCGGATTTCCTAACTACAAATGCATACTAATACATACTAAAGAAACACACTAAGAAACACACTTTTACCTAACAACACATTAGAATAAGTAGATCTTAACTAACTCCTAAGTGTCTAAATATCCTAACATCCCACCTTAAGAACAACTTGGGATAGGATTGAAGTATTTACAATAGTGACACAATAGGAGAAGGAAGGAGGCATTAGAGCCTATTCCCCCCTTAATGAAAATTTCTTGAACTCCTAACATAGATCAAATTTTGGTAAACTTCACTTCTGTAAAAGACTTTGTGAAAATGTCTTCAACTTTATATTATGTTGGAGAAAAGAGCACTTCAGTAACTTGATCATGAATGAGATTTTTGATGAATTTCATGTGTAGCGCGATGTGTTTTCTACGGTAATGTTGAACTGGTTCTTTGGCGAACTTGATGTCACTCTGATTGTCACACCAAAGGTTGGTCATATGTTCCTGCTAGAATCCAAACTATGAAAGGATCTATCGAAGCCACAAGGCTTCCTGACTTGCATTTATCATTGCTCGATATTGTTCTTCTGCTGAATAAAGTGCAATAGCATGTTGTTTCTTATAGGCCCAAGTGACAGGTCATCAACCAAGGATGAAAACATAACCTGCAGTAGACTTTTGATCATCAGGGTCATCGACCCAATCTGAATCAATGAAACCAACCAATAAAGGATTCCCCCCTGAACTGTAATGTATCTCGAACTGAACTGTACCACAGAAATAGAAAAGTCTCCTTTTAGCTACTTTCCAATGGCTTTCATGGGGTGTTTTCATATACTAGGAAACAAGACCAACAACAAAGGAAATATCAGGATGGGTATGAGTCAAGTATAAGATGCTACCAACTAACTGACGGTATAAGGTGGCATCAACTTCGAGAAAAGTAAAGGTGGCAATAAGCTTGAATCTAGACTGGAAGGGAGAAGGGGTTGGTTTACAATCATCCATGTGAAAGCGATGAAGAAGGTCACAAGCATACATATACTAGGAAATAAAATTTCCTTCATTGGTTTGCAAAACTTGGAGGCTAAGGAAATAGTGCAAAAATCCTAAGTCTCTCATTTCAAATTTCTTCTTAAAGTTTGTTTTCACACGGTTTAAAAGTTTTGAGTCACTACTAGTAAGGATAAGGTCATAAACATAAAGGACAAGGATTATGAGATGGATTTCTACTTATTGGTATAGACATTAGGATCAGAATGACATCTAGAGAATCCAGTGAAAATAAGAAAGTTGTCCATTTTGGAATACCAAGATCAGGGAGCTTGTTTGGGACCATAAAGATATTTCTTAAGATGAAAAACAAGGCTAGAGTCATTTTGGACATAGCCAGGAGGTTGTTCCATGTAGATTTCTTATTGCAAATCTTTGTGCAAGAAGGAAGATTTAGCATCCATCTGATGGACCTCCCATTTATGTGAGGTAGCAAGGGAAAGAACAAGGTGGATGGAATTCATTTTTTCTACAGGGGAAAAGGTTTTATTATAGTCAATTCCTTCAACTTGGGAAAATCCTTTGGAAACTAACCGAGCCTTGTGTCTTTCAACACTTCCATCTGATACAAAATTAGTTTTGTAGACCCATTTACATATGACAAGTTTTCTTCCTTTTGGAAGAGGTACAAGATCCCAAGTATCATTTTCCATTAAGGAACGATACTCTTCATTCATTGTTGTATCCCAATCTGGATGACCTGAAGCTTCTGTAAATGTCTCTAGATCATTAGTTTCTGAAACTTGAGCCAAAAAAGAAGAGGCTCACTAGAACTGTGAATGTGTTCGACACTGAACTAAAGGATCATCCAAAACATCACCAACTACTTCTCATGTTGAACGAACCCATCTAGGAAGTTGTGGAGCTGGTGCTGGTTCAGGTTCAAAGGACTCATCTAGAGGAAGGTGAGAAGGTGGAGGTGGATTTTCATCCACATTGTCATCATCTAAATAAGAAACCAGAACATAAGAAGGCACAAACGTCGAATATGGATCGCAGGTGGAAGAAGGCACAACTGTCGAATTAGGCTCGTAGGCCAAAGAAGGAACAAACGTCGAATTTGTCTAACAAGCCAAGATATTTTCATCAAATTTAACATCTCTTCTAATAATAATTTCATTACAATGTGTTTGAAGAAGTCTATAGACTTTTACATCTTCAGAATAACCAACGAATATACAGTTCTCACTTTTAGGCTACAAAGCTTTCCTTTTCTCATTAGGAATGTGATCCCATGCTATACTGCCAAATACACAGAAGTGACTTACATATGGTTAAATTTATTCCAAGATTCTTCTGGTGTTATATTTTTAAGAGTCGTTGTGGGAGTGTGCTTTACTATGTAATTTGCACAGTTGATGGATTTCGCCCAATAATTTAGACTTAATCCCTTAGATTGGATCATACAATTAGCCATTTCTTTTAATGTGCGGTTCTTTCTCTCAGCAACACCATTTTGTTGTGGTGTATATGGAATAGTGTGTTGCATTTGGATTCCCTGTGTGGTGCAATAACTTGTAAAATTATTGTTCACATATTCTCCTCCATTATCTTTTCTTAACATTTGAATTTGATGTCCATATTGCTTCTCTACAAGGGCCTTGTAGGCCAAAAAATTGTCAAAAAATTATCTCTTAAGTTTTAAGAAGTAAACCCAAGTACGTATAGAAAAGTCATCAATGAAAGTTAAGAAATACTTGCACCCAGAAAAATAAGGAGAAGAAAGTGGACCACACAAATCACTATGAACAAGCTGCAAAGGACCCGAGGCATGCCAAGAGGCACGTTTGTCAAAATTGTCCCGATGATGTTTGTCGAGAACACAACTGGCACAAACACCATTTCTGCGTGAAACAAGACGAAGACCAGTCACCATCTGTTGATTACATAGTTGTGGCAATGAGTGATATTTTATATGACCAAACTGCTCATGCCAAAGTTTGCTCAAGTTATCGCTATGAGAAACAAAACCTGATGAAAAAGATGATGAACCAAAGTTGTCAAACTTGTACAACCTGGTAATATCATCAACAATTCCAGTTGCAAGAACATGCTTAGGATATTTTAGATACTTGATTACAACTTGGTGAGGTGAAAACTCTATGGTTTTACCTTCACCTGAATGAGTGATTTGATACACTGATTAAAGGTTACAAGAAAGACTTGGAACACATAATACATCATTGAAATGACCATTTTCTACTTGAAATGTTTCGCATCCTTCAACACTAAGAGATATATAATCACCAACAAATATTTTCTTGGTGTTACATTAATTTAGAGTAGAAAATATGTCTCTATCCTTATCCATATGATAAGATGCTCCAGAATCAATAAGCCACTCATCAGAAGTAGAAGTAGAAGTTGTATTCAAGGAGAAACCAGAAACTGAAAGTGCATGTCCATGAGAAGAAGAAGAAGAAGTAGAGTCAATATTGATTTTGTGCTTCTTCATCGATGCTTCTAAAGTTGTCATCTTCTTGAAACATTTGGACTCATCATGACCATCTTTATCACAAAAGTTGCAATGTCTGTCAGTCTTCTTATTTTTTATATTTTTCTCCTTTGTCTCTATTGGGGCTAAATATATGCACTATTAATTCCCACATTTAATTATCAACTGGGGCTCGTAAGCTTTGAGGTGCAGGCGCAGGAAACGCAGGATCAGAGCCTAGTCTAACCTAATCTAAAGTTGAAAAAACAATCTTCAAACCCACACTGCAGGAAATTAACACTAAGGATTCATCACTAGGACATAGGAATAACTTAGTGCTATAAAGGCTTAGATCACAGTTTTTCATGCACTCATGGTGATGTTCATGTGATTAATCTTGAGTAGCATACTTAATTTTTTATGTCCTTCAGTGATTATTTCCTATAGCGGATCCACACTTATATGCAATGAAATAAACAACCAAACGGAAATGAATTCAAATGACAAGAAATAACCTAATGGGAAATCCAAATCACAATGAAAGAAAACTAATAATAACCAATAGGAAAAATTAACCTAAAATTGGATCTCAAGAACAATTCTTCAAATGGTTACAAGTGTCAACAATAAGAGTGGACTCTACATGAAAATGCATAAAAGAATAATGAATATCCGATTAATGACAAGATTGGCCAATGAGAAATGCACTCTATATTTTCCGTGTTTAATGGATGCCAACACACTCTGCATATCAGTGCATGCAACAATATTTAAGAATCACATGATTACATCATGCTTCAAGGTACATGTGTTATATGTTTGTGATATTAAGACAAAGAAATGTCAACAATAATCACTAAAGAATGATCTTATCCAGAACCTGAACCCAAAGTCTGAAATTTGAACATGATAGCCTTATTAATCCATGCACCAACATTAATATAGAAATCACAGTAAACATACCAGTCCTATGATATGTTGTACTGTTATGTTTCAAGAATGTAGAATCAATAAAAAGAAAGGATATACACCATGTGTTCCAAATCTCATGAGCGGGGATCAAGTCCAATGTTCAAAAGTGTTTATAAATGTTACTGAGAGCAGAGTTTTGTCATATGAAAGAGGTTCAAATAGTGATCATCTCTTCAATCAATGATACCACAAATATATTGTTTATGCAAACCAGATTCTTGGCACCAAGATAGTGCAAAAATGGATATAATTGTCACATGAATCAAGTGTCAACAATGTTCAAAGGAGCCAAAAAACTCCAGTTGTGTAAAACAACAAAGTGGTGTTATAAAATTGGAACAAATTTGCACACATATGAAGAATGAATCTTGAATCTTATTAGTATTGAAAAGAAAACCAAAACTGCAATTAAAGATAAAACTAGTTAGAAAACACACCATAAAATAAAATGAAAATATAATGGACTAAGACTAAATAAAACGAACATAGCAATGCTTACCCACACTAAGGGGCCCTTCCCAGGTGGCTAGCACTACTAAGAAAGATCATATCAAGACAAGAATATGCACAGTATATCAACAACAATCATCTTTTCATTTAATCATGGAACTCTGTTTTTACATGACAACCAACTCCTTAAAGCTTTCTCACAAAAACAAATCTCTCACTTACAAAAACTTCATGAAAATAATGGCTCCTTCTAATAGCCCTATGAGGCTTATTTATACATGAATAATCATTGAGGAGTAGATGACACTAAATTCCAATGCTCAGATTTCAAATATTACATGGTTAGATAAAATCCTCAAAAATTTGGGTTTTATTGCAATTTGGGCAGATTCAATTTATGGAGCCACCCATATCTTTCCAACCAATTTGAAATTTAGAATACGGTTTCCGGGTTCTGTAGCTGGATGATATTTCTAAAAACCCATTTTTCTGTTTTGCAAGATATGCTTCTATGTGCATGGAAATCTAGGTGCAAGTTGGGGGTTTGAGTTTTGTTGTTAATTTTGGTAGAATCATTCCCCCTAAGATGCAGGTCCACACGTGTGAGCTGGGTGAATTATGTCACATGCATATGCATGAAAAAAATATTCTATAAAAAACCCATGTACCCGATTGTCCTCTAGAAGCTTTCCAAGATTTCAAATTATTTCTAGTACCAGATTAACACAGTTGGTACTGGATTAGAACAATTAGTACCAAAATCTTGTAGCCAGGGGTTTAGTACCATATGAACACAGTCATGACTATGGGTACCAGACCAACGTGATGGTAATACTGGACGGAGTTAGTACTAGAATAGGTGCAATCTGGTACTGGATGAAGTTGGTACCAGAAAAGGCAAAGAGTTGGTACCAGATGAACGCAAAGGTAGTACTAGATCACTTCAAAGTATTGGATGACATGGAACGTGGGTATTGTATGACTGTATAACCTTCTGGTATCGGATGACTTGCAATGTGAGTACTAGAACAAGAACAATACAGGTACAGGAACATGGACAATGCATATACTGGAACCTAAACAATACAAAGCATGCTACTTGGACATAGAAACATAGGATTAAACCATCATTAACAAAACTATTGTATAATCATCATTTTAATCACTAAAAATATGGAAAATTTGGTATTAACCACATCAGATGAATAACAAGAGATAATGAAGGTTTATGGTGTATCAACGATATATTATTGACAAAATGTGGGGAGAAGGTGTAATGATGAGTGTATTTGTATGGTGGAAAGAATGAAAAAACTGGAGCTCAACATACCCCCAAACCCAAGGATTTGCATGTCCTCATGCAAACAAGGTGAAGAACTTATGATACTTTGCTTATAGATTTATGTGACATTGCTTCTTTTGTGTAAGTGTTGGTTCTTGTGAAATGACACTTTGGAAACTGCCACAGATTGATTTTGAAATAGAGAAACAAAATTATCATAAAAATGGAGGACAAGTAGTGGATAAGGTATCAGAGTGATGATGAATGGTGTGCATATGGATAATGGTTTATAAAAAGTTGGTGATGGTGGTCGTATGAACTTGGACATTAATTTTAAGACCAATATTTACTTTGTGGTTCTTTGCTTGGATAGGCAACAATGACTTCATCCTCTTTGAGATGGCTTAAGAATGCTTTATGATGTATGAAGAGAAGACACTATAGATGTTTCTTTGTATTTGTATACCACATAATTCCTTTTCATTACTTGATCGTATCACCAGAGTATATTATTCATTATGACAAGTGGAGTGAATATGGAGGGTTTATTGAGTAGTTGTGATAATGCATAGTGGAGTGTGGAGTGGGTAATAGTGGTTATGCATCATGTTTTCCACGTTCTTAGTAAATTAAAAAGATTTGTACCAGTTTTACCTCAAGTTACCCTTGCTTTGAATTCTAATTCATGTTGAAGTGGAAACTAGACAAAATGTTTGCAAAATCATAATATAGACTACTGAAATTTGAAGATGAAGTTGAGCAAGGCTGCGAACTGATGGATATCTAGGAGAGAGAGTTGATGAATGTTGATCTACCGAGATTCCTTATGTCTCTCTCTCCCCCAAACCCGCTGGTTTTCATGTCCTCATGCAAACTCTCATTAGCACATAAAATTTCTGCAAGATGAAAGTGGACTATGTGGAACTGGTGCATGTTGACTGAAGGAGAGAAATGAAGTATGCCAGAGCTGAGAGCTGCTGAAAATATCCTGCAAAAATTACCCTCAAAAAAAAATAAAAATTGTACTGTTGGTATAGGAACCTACTAGTTTTTGTACCAGCAGTACCAGAACAAAAAAATCTAAAATAAATTAAACCAATACTGTTATTATGAGAGAATAAATATACATTGATGCCATGCTTAAAGAAACAACTAAAAATTAAACTTTATTCATGCTTGTAAATTCGGAAATAAAATTTATTTTAAAATATTACAAGCATAAAGGAAATTTCTAAATTACTTATTACATACAATTTCATCAATCGTTAACAGTTGTGTGCTCAAGAAACCATGTAAATTATGGTGGGGGATTTTTCCTCTTATCCTTAAACAAGAGAACATGAGGAGATACATGGTCTTTAATAAATGAGAAACCGATAGGAAACCATTCATCCCTATTTAATTTCTCAAAGAATCTATGTCATTCAAGTGATATTGATAAAGTTTGCATTTGAGTTTATTAGACTCCTACACTTATGGGTCCCACCTCTAGAACAATGACATCCTAAGTATGAATGATAGGGTCATAAGACCATCTTACAGACATTCTCAAATGGCAATTAGATGAGGTTCATTAGCCTTTTGTTCAACCATGCATGCTTCTTCTTAATGATTTACACAAGTATATTGTTCATACGGACAAATATAGATTAGGCATAATGAAAGATATCAAAATCAGAACCCATTGCCAGCAAGCCTGTTTAGTACTCTGATGGGGTAATTTTGACATCTAAGAAATATCCTTCACAGGCAGAATTCCCCATTGCCCACGAGCATGTTCAGTACCTTGATGGGTTTGCCTAGTTATACCACAGGTCAGTACCCGCTGCCAGTAGACCTGTTCAGTATCCTGACGGGTTAGCCTCTTACACCCATTTTCCATCAAAGGCTCTTGTCCCAATATTTACTGTTAAGATAAAATTTATAGATTTATTTTGCATGGGTGAATGGGGGAGCATCTTTGAAAACATTTTTATAGGATGGGATGGTATTGGGTTGGAAGATATTTTATAGATTGCCCATAAAATATTGTTCGTATGAAAAATAGACTTATGTATCAAGATTAGTCAAAAGACATATCATGGTCAAACTTACTTAATGTGTGGTGGATGAGGCCATGAGAGAATGACCTAAAGGTGTCTCTAGTCCCCAAGTTCATCTTCTCCATATAAGATTGTGTTCCCTCACAAACAGAAGTTTCATTCACTCTACTTCTACTATTTGATAAGAATTCTTGAATAACAAGTTCTAATATGAAACTAGGATGTACAAGTTACCTATGGGTATCATTATGCAGACCTTAAAGATTTTGTAAATCCCCATAATATTTTAAAGATTAGGCTTATGAGCAATTGTTATTATTATTAGTCTGAAATATGCATGTAATAAGAAGAAGAAATATCTTAAGTTGTTTTGGTTTCTGATGTTAGATCACCAATATTATCTTCATCTCATTTCATTTATTTGAAAAGAAACATAGAAAGATGTTGCATTTATTTAGAACTAGGTTAACTAACATGCAACGTTTACTCTATCCTATCTAAGAACAAGAAATTAAATTTCACGTGTAAGAATATTTTCAATGTAACCATGTGCGTAACAGGTTTCCAATGTAACCATGTGCGTAACAAGTGTAGAAATACATTCATACTCAGGTTTGAAAGATAAGCTTTAATGTATACCAGAATATGAAGAACCAACTTTTTTGATGATGATGTGGAGAGTTGTTGAAGAAGAGAGTGGTGCTGCAATCTTATTGTTGTCTGGAACCAATTTTCAATGTAATATTGATGTTCTTGGTTCACTTCCTCATTTAGACCACTCTGCATGTCTCCCTCTATCATGCCACACAGATCATCTTCTTTCGGATGGTTTGTCTCTTGGATGCATACTGAATCTAGCAATATGCATGTCAAGAACTCCTCGATCTCAATTTCTAGCAGTTTCTCTCCATTGAATGATTCTTTAGTCTCCTCTACAGGTTGGAAAGGGTGACCAAATGAGGCTTCTAGATCTTCTTGTGGATGTAGCTTATGAAAATATTGTTTTTCTATCACTTCTGGAGAGGCGGATAGGTTCTTGACTCCTGTCAGTATTTTATTTTTTTTGCAAGGTAGAGATTGAGAGCCCAGTTGCTGCTAGGATGGAGAGAGTTCTTCCAAACTCTTGATCATCTTTGAGTCCTTGTTGTTGGTTTATGGGTCTTGTTTCACAAATGGATTAGTGTAGAGGGGGGGTTCTTACAGTGCCCAAATTATTATTTTTTAAATCCTAAGGAAATCAAAAGAAGAAAACTAAAAAAAAATGTAAGCAAACCAATTATATACTTGAAGTGCCATCGTGCTACTAGGATCCTATTGTCACCAAGTTATCTGTTCACACAATTTAGCTTCTCTTCTCATATATATAAAAAATGGCTAATGCTAATAAAACACAAATTCTAACTACTAAAAGGAATAGGACAACCTAATTTTGGATTAACCCCACTAAAGTGGATGTGTGGGATCTTCCCCCATGTCTTACCGTCTTCTCTCCACCCTTAGGTCGTTCTTAAAAGCACACCACACTTGCATGAAAATAAACATGCTTGCATGAAAATAAATACACTTGCATGAAAGGAACAGTCAAGTCTTTGGAGAAATAAAAGCAGCCTACCTATGCTCCAATCCCTTTAGCACCTCCCTGACAACGACGCCAAAATGTTTGGGCTAAATATATGCACTATTAATTCCCACATTTAACTATCAACCAACGCTCTTAAGCTTTGAGGTGCAGGTGCAATAAACGCAGGATCGGAGCCTAGTCTAACCTGATCTAAAGTTGAAAAAACAATCTTCAAACCCACACTACAGGAAATTAACACTAAGGATTCATCACTGGGACATAGGAATAACTTAGTGCTATAAAGGCTTAGATCACAGTCTTTCATGCACTCATGGTGATGTTCATGTGAAATATCTTGAGTAGCATACTTAAGTTTTCATGTCCTTCAATGATTATTTCCTATAGCAGATCCACACTTAAATGCAATGAAAGAAACAACCAAATGGAAATGAATTCAAATGACAAGATATAACCTAATGGGAAATCCAAATCACAATGAAAGAAAACTAATAATGACCAATAAGAAAAATTAATCTAAAATTGGATCTCAATAACAATTCTTCAAATGGTTACAAGTGTCAACAATAAGAGTGGACTCTACATGAAAATGCATAAAAGAATAATGAATATCCAATTAATGACAAGATTGGCCAATGAGAAATGCACTCTGTATTTTTCGTGTTTAATGGATGCCAACATACTTTGCATATCAGTACATGCAACAATATTTAAGAATCACATGATTACATCATGCTTCAAGGTACATGTGTTATATGTTTGTGATAATAAGACAAAGATATGTCAACAATAATCACTAAAGAATCATCTTATCCAGAACCTGAACCCAAAGTCTGAAACTTGAACATGATAGACTTATTAATCCATGCACCAACATTAATATAGAAATCACATTAAATATATCAGTCCTATGAAATGTTGTATTGTTATGTTTCAAGAAGGCAGATTCAATAAAAAGAAAGGATATACACCATGTGTTCCAAATCTCATGAGCAGGGATCAAATCCAATGTTCAAAAGTGTTTATAAATGTTATTGAGAGCATAGTTTTGTCATATGAAAGAGGTGCAAATAGTGATCATCTCTTAAAGCAATGATACCACAAACATATTGTTTATGCAAACCAGATTCTTGGTGCCAAGACAGTGTAGAAATGGATATAATTGTCACATGAATCAAGTGTCAACAATGTTCAAAGGAGCCAAAAAACTCCAATTGTGTAAAACAACAAAGTGGTGTTATAAAATTGGAATAAATTTGCACACATATGAAGAATGAATCTTGAATCTTATTAGTATTGAAAAGAAAACCAAAACTACAATTAAAGAGAAAACTAGTTAGAAAGAACACCATAAAATAAAATGAAAATTTAATGGACTAAGACTAAATAAAAAGAACATAGCAATGCTTACCCACACTAAGGGGCCCTTCCCAGGTGGCTAGCACTGCTAAGAAATATCAGATCAAGCCAAGGAGATGCACAGTAGATCAGCAGCAATCATCTTTTCATTTAATCATGGAACTTTGTTTTGACATGACAACCAACTCCTTAAAGCTTTCTCACAAAAACAAATCTCTCACTTACAAAAACTTCATGACAATAATGACTCCTTCTCATAGACCTATGAGGATTATTTATACATGAATAATCATTGAGGAGTAGATGAGACCGAATCCCAATGCTCATATTTCAAATATTACATGTTTAGATAAAATCCTCAAAAATCTGGGTTTTATTGCAATTTGGTCAGATTCGAGTTATGGATCCACCCATATCTTTCCAACCATTTTGAAATTTAAAAAATGGTTTCTGGGTTCTGTAGCTGGATGATATTTATAGAAACCCATTGTTGGTTTTGCAATATATCCTCCTATGTGCATGGAAATAGAGGCACAAGTTGGCATCTTGAGTTTTGTTGTTAATTTTGGCAGAATCATTCCCCTTGAGATGGAGGTCCACATGTGCGAGATGGGTGAATTTTGTCTCATGTGTCTACATGAAAACATCATTCTAGACAAAACCCATGTACCCGATTTTCCTCTAGAAGCTTTCCAAAATTTCAAATTATTTCTAGTACCGGATTAACACAGTTGGTACCAGATTAGAACAATTAGTACCAGAATCTTGTAGCCAAGGGTTTAGTACCATATGAACACAGTCATGACTATGGGTACCAGACCAAAGTGAGGGTAATACTGGATGGATTTAGTACCGGAATAGGTGCAATCTGGTACTGAATGAAGCTGGTACCGGAAGAGGCAAAGAGTTGGTACCGGATGAATGAAAAGGTAGTACCAGATCACTGCAAAGTATTAAATGACATGGAGTGTGGGTACTGGATGACTATAGAACCTTCTGGTACCAGAGGACTTGGAGTATCGGATGACTTGCAATGCGAGTACCGAAACAAGAACAATACAGGTACCAGAACATGGACAATGCATATACTGGAACCTGAACAGTACAGAACATGCTGCTTGGACATAGAAACATAGGATTAAATCATCATTGACAAAACTATTGTATAATCATCATTTTAATCACTAAAAATATGGAAAATTATGTATTAACCACATCGGATGAATAACAAGAGATAATGAAGGTTTATGGTGTATCAACAATATATTATTGACAAAATGTGGGGAGAAGGTGTAATGATGAGTGTATTTGTATGGTGGAAAGAATGACAAAACTAGAGCTCAACAGTCTTCATTAGGACTGGAAGTTGTCTGAGTGGGTTTGGGACCCTTATATTTCTTGTTGTTGTAGAGAGGATGTTGCTTTTTGGGATTCTTGGGTTTATCTTTCTGATGGACAACTAAGGCTTTGTTGGAGGTACCTGCAGTGTTGTTCACTCCAATTTGTACTATCTTATATTTCTCTCTAATTAAAGAATAACAAAATTTCTCAAGACTGGGTTTTTGATAAGTTGTCCCTAGAGCCTCTTGCATGGCATAAAAGGTATATACAAACACAGAATATGCACTACCTAGCTTAGAAAGAATAAGATATATGTAATGATCTTCTTCTATCTTTATCTTACATTCTTCACATAGAGTTCTGAGTGTTTTAAACTTAGATAGATAGTCTTCAATGCAAGAAAAATCACTTGCACTTAAATTTAGTACTTGATTTTCTAATTGTTGTGATCGAATAATATTTTGTTTACCAAACATAGATTCGATAGTTTCCCAAACTTCTTTGGGTTTATCAATTGATTGAAGGTGGAACCTTAAATTAGGAGAGATGGACATTTCAATTAATCTACGTGCTTTATCATTCCTATTATGCCATTTGGCTTTCTTATCATCATCAGTGGGTGATGTTTCCTTTCCCAAGGTAATCCGGTACAAGCCTTTACTTCTTAATAAATCCTCCATATGGGATTTCGATTGGAAGTAGTTAGTGCTGGTAAGTAAGAGATTATGTGTAGAAACCATATTAAATATGTAGATAATATGGATTTAAAAACTGAAATTCATGATCTTAATGGAAATATCTCGAAAAGTTATGCGGTTTTAAAAAAAATTCACTTAAAAAAGACTTCGGATGTGAGAGTTATGCCCTTTTAAACAAATGCATAAACGGTAACCAAAGGACCACGTGGTGGTGTATGTTGCTTTATGAAGTGACCCACTTTTATAAAGAGAAGTGGGGGTCACTTTTACAATGAAGTTACTTCATGCAAAATAAATAACTCTAAAATAAAATATTAAAGCTACTTATAGTGATTCACTTTTATACTTAAAGTGAAATACACTTTACAATTTTAGCATGAACTTTTTCAAAAAAAGTAACAAAAGAGAGACTTGAACTCAAGACCTCTTTCTTAATAAGGCAATTTTTAACCGAATGGGCTAGAAAAACATATTTTATTGTTTCGCAAGAGGATTGTTGTTGTTGTTGAAGACGGTCTTCAAGAGCATGCTAAAAAAAAACTCTTTTCACACAAGAAAAAAAATCCGCTTCTCAATGACAACAAGGGTTAGATCTTAGTTATCTTACCTGAAAGATGCACCTTTTCCTATTTTTTTATGATTTGACGATATCGCACTGGGAGAAAGGAAAAGAGAATATGTAGATACAAAATTGTAGCAACCTAGAAACAAATAATATCAAACCGAAATAAAACCAAAATAATACTTTGCAAAAAATTAAAAAATGCGTATTTAGGTTTGATACCTTCGGATCTGACTGTAATGGTTGTATCTTGGGCAAACAGAAACCTTTTCGAGTGAAATGAAAAGTGTTCCTCACTGAAACGAATGCTCCATACGCAATCGAACAATCTTCTTAACCCATAAATGTACATAAAGGATGGAAAATGGAGATGAGGCAACTCAGTTTCACGATCTCGATCTAAAACAGGAGCATGTCTTCAAACAAGCTCTGATACCATGTTCAACAACACAGGTATTCCAAAAGAGGATGAACACCTTTAGTAACCACTCACATAACCAGATCAAATATCAAAATATCGATGTTTTGATGTGGTAAAAACCCTACGGGGAAACATCCACGGCCCCAGCCAATGTGGCCACTTGGAGCAGTTTATTAATGCAAAAGAAAAAGATTACAAAGAGATTTTACAAGAGATTTTCTCACAATAAATCATCGGCAAATGACCCTCCATTCTCTTTAAATAGATATCATGGACCAATTGGTTGTTAAGCCATAGATCAATGGTTATTAATATCGATGAGAGTATGAATCGTTAGATCACTCTATGTCGGAAATATATCGTGACCGTCGGATTTCCTAACTACAAATGCATACTAATGCATACTAAAGAAACACACTAAAAAACACACTTTTACCTAATGAAACATTAGACCAAGTAGACCTTAACTAACTCCTAAGTGTCTAAATATCCTAACAGGACCTAACACGTGTCAATTGACGATGGAGCCACGTGTCACCACTTCAGGGATGATTTTAAGAATGGAAATTTATTTTAAAATGTGGAAACCTTGGCGAATCTTACCAATCCTTCATATACCAAGTATAAATGTTTGGCGATATTTTTGTAAAAATATTCAAATTTCTAAGGATTTTGTATAGCTTTTATAAAATTTTGGCGATTTTTAAGGTAAAATAATTTTATCCTATAGAATTTGGGCGAATCATTTTTAAAATAGCGAATCTCTTTTTTGGAAAAACCATGGAAAATTAGCCCATGAGCAAAATTTAGCCCCTAAAATCATCCCTGCACCACTTTGATTGATAACAGTTGTACTACATGGAGCTTGTAATGTTAAGAAGTTGGGGAATTCAACGTTCAGGGAAACTGTTGCAATAAATTGTAAAATCCTTCGGAGCATGAAGCTTTGGAGTGTCGAAGTGCCACGATGTATTGACATCGCTAGGACTGACGTGCCCTGCTGACGTCACTTAGGGGGATGTGGACACACTTGATTTTTTCCACATGTCACCATGCTCCATGTTTTTCAAATATTTTTCATGCTAGTGTGTATATAACGCATCACACCCATCATAAAGGGGCATGTGTCTATTCCTTATTTCTGCCACGTAGCACCCCTTGGTGCGTGATTACTGACAAAGTCTCTAGGAGTTCACTTAGTTGACATTAGTGAAAAATAAAGTGTGATGAAGGTGAAACCCTTGAAGCCCAAATTTCTCGAGCCCTGAAGTCCCAAAGATCCGGATAAGCACCTATCAGCCTAACACTTGGTCACATCCCATGGTCACATGAGATTGGGGGCCAAGAAAAAGGACTAGTTCCCAGAAATTGTTTTCAAGAAAAAAAGGGGGCTTAGAGAAGGAGTCTATGGGTGTTATAACAATATTTTCCTCACCCTATGCAATCTTGCATAGAAGGCCTTTTTTCATTTCCCCATGAAGACTTTTAATCCATTTTTGCAAATCCTAGAGCTAGAAATACATTTTTTCCACATATACGCACCTTGCCTACTATACAACATGTGTATACGCAGGTTGCACCACTACAGCCCACGTACATCAGGAAATGTGCCCAAAATTGGAAAATAGTGTTGGGTTTCCATGTCACGATAAAATATCAATGATCCTTGGCCTTACATATACTGGAAACATTCTAACGCATACCGTCAGTTCCACTTGAAGGCTATAAATGGGTCAATTCTGAGCTATGGAAAAGAGGAGAAATAATTCAACTTTGCGAGAAAATTTACTCGAGAGGAATTATTCACTTCACATTGAGTCTACATCCCTTTTTCCTTTAAGTCTGAACACAGTGTTCATCCTCCAAGCTCTTCCGTTATTGAATGATAACTCCATTGTTTCTCTTACATGATCTTTCCTTTGGTGGAGGATTGAAGTGGTGGAGGCTCAGTTGGAAGGAACTTAGTTTCTTGGTTCTGAACAGTGCCGACTCGGAAGTCTGTAACTTATTCACTTTTGTTGATCATATCTTAATAGAAATATTTTTTTCTAGTCCAATTGATATCTTGTAAATATTTGAATTATTATTCCATGGGTGTATTTGTTATGAATGTTAATGGATTATTCTATTTAATGTGCTAACATCATATATTATCACCATATGCTTTCTTTGTTTGGTTGTTGAGAACTAGTTGTAGGTATATTTTTTTGGGTCAACTTCTCAATGGTGGACTTCATCGAATGTTTGGACAAGGTAGGCCTTTTATCTTATCTTGCTAGAATATTTGTTTATATAGCATACTTGAGAATATATTTGATTTCTACAGTCATTTTATTCTGTTGTGGTTTTCCCCTAGCCATAGAGATATTTTCCTCGTAACGGAATTGGCAACCATACTAGGGATATAATCTTCTTTTTTCTGGGTTTGGAGTGTTTTTCTCCTTAGATTCCATTCATTCATATTGTGTTTATTTTTGTTTCATTGCTTGACAACCTCTATTCACTTAGGGCCTGATTCTTTCAACCTTCTCCTTATCCTAGTTGTGTTTTTGACACATATACACGGGTTTTTTCTTGACAGTCGTGTATATATGTGTGTTTTCCTTTCTGCAAGCTACGTACATACATGCTTTTCTCTTGAATAGTCACGTAAATCAACCTGTTTTGCTTGTTTGTTGGGTTTGGTGGTTGCTGGGTAGGTTTTGATGATTGTTGAGTCTTCTTCGGTCTCTGTAGTGATTGTTAAGTGTTTGTGGGATGACAGGGAGCATGTCTTTGGTTGAATTTTTGGGCGGTGCCTTTCTCATCATCTCTTCATTTTGATTGTCCTTGTACATTGGGTTGGTTGTTTTTCTCCTTGGTATCCTACTTGCGTTTTCTCTTTCTATACACGGTAAAGTCTTTATATATCAATTTGTTGTTCAGTCCATGCATTTTCATTTTTCTTATATTAAAAATACAAAAATATTAGGCATTTTACATTGATTGGAATTTTGATCTTTTGATTCTTTGTCATTTAGGTTAGTGGATGTAAAGAAAGATTAATTTTTATTCAAAATTGCATAATTGAATTGAAAGTTGCATTTTTATGAAGCATATCATTCATTGGAAATTGAAGTTAGGACTTTGCATTGTTTCATATTTATTTACTTTACTTGTTGAGTCATAACATTACTAGTTTCACAACCGCACCTTTTGAGTAAGCACGAACATTAAAATTAATGCTATAATTTAAAATTGATTAGTAACGATTTTATTTTCTAGGGTGCACAAACTAGCTTAGGATTTAGTTCCTTGGAATAGGATTTTGTGAGTAAACTTCTCCAAGGCTATTAAATCAACATATGTGTCTGACTAAGGGAGTGGAAAAATCCATTGTATAATCGGTAATATCAGGAGGCTCCGTTTACACTAGAGTTAATCACAAGGTCGCGTGAGGTCGGTTGAAGGGATATCCCCCTGATACCTTCTTAGCGTCAAAGATATTTCTGGGGATCTATTCATATATAGGGATATTTCTAGTGCCCTTACCTCTATGAGAGGCAGTGATTTCAAGGTTTCATTCTTTTCTACCCTGCCCATACAGTGGACCTGACATACAACTACTCACTTATGCATTAGTTATATAGTGGTTGCTTAGTTGCTTGACTTAGGTGCCACATAAGCTACTTGCAGGGGGGTCAGATAAGGGTCAGACAACACACATCATTTATGGAGGACTAACTCTCTGGGGGGATCTGACCAACTGGTTTTTAAGCCCATGAGGGCCCTTATAAATGATTATGTTACCTCTGATATTTAGCAGGGAGACTGAGGCCCCTCTTGGGAGAGGCATACCTACTTTAGGGATGGAGGTCCCTTTCATCCACTTTATCCTATTTGTGTGCATATTTGTTGTTTGATTATTTTTGGTGTGCTCTTTCATTACTAGTTGGCCTTAGGATTTGTTTTTATATCTTGATTCATCATGGAGTCATACTAGCTTCCCCACCGATCTTGCCGCTTGTTACAATTACCACTGGATTTCGAGTCTTTTCCTTATAAAAGGCATAGAGTTATTAGAAATGGTACACACACATCCACTTTTCATACTTGTGATTCTACAAGGATGAGTACTGAAATGAGTCATCAAAATACTGGGAGCCCCTCAACTCCCACACCTATTATAGTTAATGTCACCCCTTCGACTCATGCAACCACAATGGTTGTAGTGTCGGAGGCACCTATCATCACTTTTTCCTATACTATAGTGAATTCTCAACCTATTTCCATGAACCCATTTGGGTCTCTTGGTCACTCACCGAGATATAATGTTCAGTCCATCCCTATGGGCTTCTAGTCCTTTTTCCTATGGTATGTTGAATTTTACCTCACATTTTTCAAAATCCATCCCAGTTGTTGACCCTAATGCTAGCATTGGACATGGGGGCACTACTCCTTATAATCCATTCTTGTTTGGTGGCTCTCATATCCCACAAAGGACTCCTACTATGGGAGGAATTCCTTCTTTTAACCCCGGGTCTAATCCCGTTGCTTCTTGGTGGAGAAATCAACCTGGCAGACAAACTTCTACTCAAATTATGTCCTATACCCTCACCTCCTCAGTGTCGATTCTGACAAACACATTTGGCATGATGAATCCACCTTTATCCTCTAGATTCACACCTGGAGGAGATTAGTTTCACGCCTTGGGAAACCTCTAACCTAAAGCCACTCCAGTTGGGGGCAATTTTTATAACCCCCATCAGAACATTCCTACTGGAATGATGCCCAAACAAAATCTTATGAATTATCCTAGAGGAGGGTATTACAATATCGGACAGGGCCATGGTGCTTACCATAACCCTGTATGGGTTGCATTTCCCCAAACACAATCTTTCCAGGGAGCTTGGGGCTAGATGTCGCAACCCCATCTCCTTTTTCTGGCCATGCTTAATCTGTCAGATTTGTCTAAGTTGATGAAATACCCTCTGTGTCATGATCCTACATCGCCCCCCGTTCCCACCAAACTTCCTTTGGATATTCTGAAATTCTAAGGTAAGAATGGCGAGGATCCTAGTGATCATGTTACCACCTTTCACCTATTGTGCTCTTCAAATTCCCTTAATGGTGATTCCATTCGGTTAATATTATTTCAACGCACCCATATTGGGGTTGCTATGAAATGGTATATTGATCTACCTAGTGTTATCGGGTAAATTGATGAATGCAGACATAGACTAATCCCCCTAGATCCACCTAGATATAGAACAAAACACGACAGGACATGGCGCTTTCCCTAGGCTCTAATCATCAAATTTACTACCGAACAAAAGATGATAGACATACCTTTAAATGTCACTTCCTTATGTCTTTGTTGTTCCTGTTTCACTCCGATGCTCTTGTGCTATTGATCCTGCAATGAGACACAAACCAAACAAAGTGGAAGAAGAGAGAGTATATTCAATGACAACCTATGCATATGATCAAGGAATTATGTAATAAAATAAAGATAATTCTATGGGAAAGAAACATGCCATTGTATTATATTAATAATAGAAAGAGAGATTACAACCAGATGCCTTGATGTCGTAAGGTTCCTTCCAACAGTTCCTTGATTCCCACACACTTCTTGCTCCAATGGATTTTGATACTGTGGATTTGATAGCTACTCACAATTTATATTGACAAAGCAAAGCTCAAAGCCAACATAAATTTCCCAAGCTCCATCCAACTCAGTCAAGCTAAATTTCTCCATGAGATCTCCTCTCCTTTTATAAGCTGAAGAGGATAAGTGAGGAGGTTAGGATGCTCCCACTAAATCATGAAAGCGAGTAAGATCCAAACCATTCGGAGGCCACCTCACCATAGAAGCTTCTCCTTCTAGAAGCATCGAGAAAATGCTCATTTTCCCCACATACGAAGGCCGTCGTGACCTGGATATAGTGTGGCCTGCAGAAATTCCACATCCTATCTATAGTGCAGCCTGTGGAAATTAGGCATTTCCGCACCCTAGCTATGGTGAAGCCCACGAAAATCCTACAAAATAGGGTTTTTGCAAAGGAAAACACAACTTCTTCTCTCAAGGAAAGTTCTTAACCCTTCTTTCTCCAGGAATTCAGGCCACTGACTTCTCTGAAGGTAACAGATAGGTTTACAACATTAACGATCATGAGGGTGCCAAAAATAATGTGTAACATAGAGCCCCCCAAAGTATGAAGTTAGAACAGAGTGATAGCTGAAATACTTTGTCAAGTGTGTGTAGGGAACAAGGAACAGTCAATCGGAAACCTGCCAACAAACAAGGAAATACAGTACAATAATATATCATCATTGAGTTGGGCATTCCCATACTCAGAATACGAATGACTCAAAGCATAAATGTCGACATGCGAAGATCCATGTCAAGTAATACAAGTCATGGCCACCAAACATACATCGTGGATCCATGCTATTATGACTCAAATATGAACATAGCCACCAAAAATACATTGTGGATCTATGTGTTAAAGACTCAAATTTGAGCATAGCCACGAGACATACAATGTGGATCTATGCAACAATACAAACTGAATATACTCCAATGCAACCTGAATCTATGAGAAAATATTCAGGATCATCATCTCCACCACTCTATAGTACTAATCTAACCATGTAAATACATGTGTTGAAGTCGAACATGGTAGAAACCAGTTGATTATCAGTCATTAGTGTATACCATTAACAAGTGCAAAGGAAATCACCATTAATGTAAATGATTCCCAAGGTACTCTAGTACAATCCAACGAATGGGAATTAATGAGATGAAGTCGAACACTCAACATAATCTCCCAATCAAGGGTCAATAATGAAAATCCATTGTCGAAAGTGAGGAAACCTGCCATTGAGGCATTCAGGTTCCAAGGTGCCAATTGGTTTCTAATTCTGATTTCTAGATAATGAATTGAAGTCGATAGGAAAATACTTGTCATAAGAGGGCCTTAATGTATCCCACATCCATGACATGAAACAAGTAACAAGATTTGATGTAGGTCAGAGTAACAAGTGATTTAGGACTGCCTCAGGGATGGTCAATGCAATAGAAGGCTTAAAGACTGCAGAAATGGCCGACGCAATAGAAGGCTTTTCAGGGTTGAACTTCTCTTTGAACATATTGACGACATGACAACTGTCTTGGAAAAAATGACTCAACAAAAGGGATCAAAGACCAATTTGTAATCTTATAAAGGAGTATGATCAAGAGAAAAGCGGATTTTCCAACCTAGACACAAAGTGAGTGAAAGGGTATCATGTTCAAAAATTGACTCTTCCATGGAATACAGGTTTATACACATTTCTTTTCCAATTTTTCCCCAACCATTTCTGGCGAGTACCTCTTTATTTTTACGCAAGCTTGAGGAGGATAACATATTCATGTAAATTTAAACTCATCCTTCAGACAAGTCCCTTGGAGTATGTTTAACGAAACCTAAGAAGGACTGGTTCGGTCCCATATGGGCCTTTCGATGTTTTTTTAACGAGTCCAAAGAAAGAAAACTCAGGGGTTTTTCATGTTTAGAGAGTTTGAAAAACACTTAAAGAGAACTCTCTCATTTCCTTTTTCATAAAGTAGTTTGACAAGATCGAAAAAGTGATAAACTATCACCCATCAAACGTTTTCTTCAAATACTTTTACGAGCGTGAAAAGAACAAGGTCACTCAACAATCTTTTCATGTTTAGAGAGTCTGAAAAGAGTTTAAAGAGAACTCCAAGGGGTTCCTTTTACGTATAACCTTTACGAGTCTGAAAAAGCGATAAAAGTTTACTCGATTACATTCTCATTGATTTATAAGCATGATAAAGAACAAAGATTAAGCTCGGTAATGTATTCTCATGTATTTACGAGCATGAGAAAGAACAAAGACAAAGCTCGGGATTGTTTTCATTTTTACGCAATCTTTAAAACAAAACAAAACTATGCTTGAGATAGATTTTATTTTTACACAAGCTTAAAAACTAAACAAAAACTATACTGGAACTAGTTTCATTTTTACACAAGCTTGAACAAGAGGAAAATATGCTTGGTCCTGGTTCCATATTTACACAAGATTGAACCAGAGGAAACTATGCTTGAGGTAGGTGGTTTCATTTTTACACAAACTTGAACCAAATTAAAAACTATTCTTGCAGCTTCCCAATGCATGGTTCACAAATTTGCATGGTTGGTAATTAGGCCCCAGCTTAAGAAGCTAGCGGTTTAACTTCTGGATGAAGTCTAGAGGCTGAGGAAAATTCCCCCTGTTGGCATAGGAGAAGACCCATGGTTCACTCCAAGAGTGCACCAACAAGCCCTAGCTACTGGCCCTTTTGGAAACACCTGTGAAGCAGATGTAGTCTCACCCAAAGCAGCTAAGAAGGGGGTTGCAGGACAGAGATGTCTACAACTAGGGGAATATCAAGTGGAACTAATACAACCATAATGCAACATTCATATATCCCTTATCATCTAGATCTACTCTGCGCAACTACATATGATCTAACCCAATAATGAAAATAAAAGTATAACAATGACAGAAATCCAGGCATCAATCACACATACGACACAAAATATATGTGGTTCACCCTCTCTCTAGGGATACGTCCACATAACAGTGCTTATGATATATTAAGATAAAGCTTACAGTTCTAATTTGCACTCTTAGTGAACAGATCTTCTCTCTTTTTCTCTCTGTCTCCCACCTTCTTATGCACCCAGCTGTAGTACTTGATCTTCGCACCCAACTGAAGATCTTACAATACCAGAAGGCTCTCACTCTTAGCACTCCTCTCTCTCACAGTATAATAATATCTCAACCAACAACAATCAATATCAATACCCAACACTAGTACCAACCTAACCTAGGTCCTCTCGAATTATATTTATACATTATAGTCCCTCACTGACAACCTTAGGCCGATACCTAGGTGTCAAAACCCTAATTACCCAAAACCCTAGGTCAAATTGACCCACGTTTTCTAGGCTTCGCCAACCTATCTTTCCTCCCTTCTCGCACAGTGCTCCAAAGCATCCAATGGTGGCTTTCTCTACTTGTTGAGTTATCTACAATTCTTTTCTCTTGTTGATCTGTCATCCCTAATTTCCTCATTCAACAACTTGCTTTTCCGTACTTCACTCCATCTTTTCTAATATTTTTCTTACTTCGACCTAGTGACAGTCACTATGTTTCCTGTGCAGTTTGTGTTTAACCTTTTCTTCATCGATATTCACTTCCTTCCATAACCAAGGGCCAATAGGCACCCAACACTCACCTGTGACTCATCCCAAGGAACTTCAAATATGATCCTTATGTTTTACTTCAACTTTGGACTACGCAGTGCAGCCTTTTATTTCTCCTTTATGCCTCCTTCCCATCCTTGTGCAATCTGTCTTTTCTGCGCAACTACATATGATCTAACCCAATAATGAAAATAAAAGTATAACAATGACAGAAATCCAGGCATCAATCACACATACGACACAAAATATATGTGGTTCACCCTCTCTCTAGGGATACGTCCACATAACAGTGCTTATGATATATTAAGATAAAGCTTACAGTTCTAATTTGCACTCTTAGTGAACAGATCTTCTCTCTTTTTCTCTCTGTCTCCCACCTTCTTATGCACCCAGCTGTAGTACTTGATCTTCGCACCCAACTGAAGATCTTACAATACCAGAAGGCTCTCACTCTTAGCACTCCTCTCTCTCACAGTATAATAATATCTCAACCAACAACAATCAATATCAATACCCAACACTAGTACCGACCTAACCTAGGTCCTCTCGAATTATATTTATACATTATAGTCCCTCACTGACAACCTTAGGCCGATACCTAGGTGTCAAAACCCTAATTACCCAAAACCCTAGGTCAAATTGACCCACGTTTTCTGGGCTTCGCCAACCTATCTTTCCTCCCTTCTCGCACAGTGCTCCAAAGCATCCAATGGTGGCTTTCTCTACTTGTTGAGTTATCTACAATTCTTTTCTCTTGTTGATCTGTCATCCCTAATTTCCTCATTCAACAACTTGCTTTTCCGTACTTCACTCCATCTTTTCTAATATTTTTCTTACTTCGACCTAGTGACAGTCACTATGTTTCCTGTGCAGTTTGTGTTTAACCTTTTCTTCATCGATATTCACTTCCTTCCATAACCAAGGGCCAATAGGCACCCAACACTCACCTGTGACTCATCCCAAGGAACTTCAAATATGATCCTTATGTTTTACTTCAACTTTGGACTACGCAGTGCAGCCTTTTATTTCTCCTTTATGCCTCCTTCCCATCCTTGTGCAATCTGTCTTTTCTGTGTCTACTACCCAGTTTCAACTGCACATGGTACCTAGTCACCTTTCTTCCTTTCTTTTACTGAGAACTGTGAGGTAGTTGGTTTTCATAGTACAACTTCAGCTGATTCCCATTTACTAATCCCTCTTTCCATTATCCCTTCAATTTTTTCAGTTGCACAACTCCTCCTTCTGTAACATATGCGATCTCATATGGTCCAAGCCAATGCATTCTGAACTTCTCTGGATGTTTTATAAATCTACTGTCATACACCAGTACTAAATCACCTTGCTTAAATTCCTTCTTCTTGATGTGTCTTTCATGATAGGACTTCTCTCTTTTCTTCTGTAACTATTTATGGAATCCTTCCATAAATCTGTCTTCTTCTAGTTCAACCAGTTGGGAAAGCCTCTCACGAACAATGCCAATATCATCCATGTCTGTAAATGTAGAAATTATTAAGCTCGGTACCAAGTACTCCATTGAGACAACAACTTCAAGACCATAAACCAACTTGAAAGGGGTCTGCATTGTTAATTTCTTGCAAGTGATTCTATAAGCCCAGAGTACTACTGGTACTCTTAAATCCCAATCATCCCTATTCACACTACAAAGATTTGTCAATGTTGTCTCCAAGATTTTGTTGAATTCTTCAACCATTCCATTTTCTTATGGATGGTAAGGTGTACTCTTCTGATGGTGGACTGCAAATTCTTCAGTCAAGGCTTCAACTGTCTTGTTGATGAAATGAGTTCCTTGATCACTCATAAGGTTCTTAGGGCATCCAAACCTAGTTATTATGTCATCAAATATAAAATGTATGGTTGTAGTTGCACTACAGTCCTTGACTGCTCTTTCTTTGGCCCATCTAGTCAAGTGTTATGTCACAGTGATAATATACCTTGCTCATGTGCACTTCCCTGGTGAGTTTATAGGTCCCATGAATTCAATGGCCCATTTTTCAAATGCTTGTAGGGTCATCTGCGATGCTAGTGGAATTTCATCTCTTCTATATGGTTTTCCAACTCTCTTTCATACATCACAAGATCTGGTATACTCTTTAGCATCTTTGTGTAAAGTAGGTCACCAAAGGCCAGCTCGTATAACCTTCTGTGCAATTGATTTGCCTATGTAATGTCCTCCTGCGATGCCTTCATGAGATTTTGTGAGGATCAATGGGAATTCTACCTCCATCACACATATTCTTAGTATCTCATCAGGTCCCATATTATATACTTGACCAGCTATCAGTGAAAAGTCTACAACGCGCACCACTAGTTCTTTCTTCTGGGAAATTGTATACTCACTTGGAGCCATTCCTGTTGATATGAATTGGACTATGTCTGTGAAGTGGTCATCCATATTACTAATGGTGAGAAGTTGTGCATATGGTAGTGTATCCTCCGAATTGGTGGGTTCTTCTCCATGTTCCAACCTCAACAACTGGTCAGGTCCCTTGTCCATTATTCTTGGCTTAAATATGATCTCAAAATCATATTCTTGAAACAAGAGAACCATTTGCATATTCACCCCCCCCAACACTAGCTTGTTGACCATACTTCAGTGCAGAGTGATCAGTAAATATTTTAAAGTGTCCTCCTAGTAAGTAATGGAAAAAAATTTGTAGTGCATACACCATGGCTAATCCTTCTCTCTCTGTAGTAGTGTAATTGATTTCAGCTGTAGATAGCTTTCTGCTGGAAAATGATAATGGATGATCAATGTCACCTTCTCCAGGTTTTTCTATTACTACTCATAATGCAATGGAAGATGCATCAACATGCACATGAAATTCCTTGCCCCAATCTAGAAAGACCAAAATAGGTGCAGTCACCATCTTTTGTTTCAGTGTGTCGAAGCTCTACTGGAATTCTTCTGTCCAGCCAAACTGACAATATTTCTTTAATAACTTCTCCATTGGTGTAGTAATATGAGCATGTCCTTTGATAAATTTCCTATAATATCCAGTATGTCCTAGAGCAGTGCGTAGTTGTTTGACTGAGGTAGGAAGTGGAAAATCAACTATAATTGCAATTTTGGGTGGGTCCACCAACAATCCTTGCTTGCATACAATATGACCTAATAATACTCCAAATGGTGAGAAGAATATGAACTCATTTAGATTCAAACCAATTTGACATTTCCTACATCTATCCAACATTAGCCTTAGACATTCAACATGATTTTTCAGCAAACTAAAAACAATCCAGTCATCAAAATAGGCTTCTAAAAACTTATGCAAAAATTCTTTGAACGCTTCGACCACCACCCTAGAAAATATGGTTGGGTAATTCTTCAGTCCAAATGGCATCATTATGTATTGGTAGGATCCCCATTATGTGGAAAATGTGGTCTTGTGGTGGTCTTCCTTGGCAATCTGGATCTGATGGTATCCTGAAAACCCGTCTTTAAAAGAATATACCTCATGGCCTCCCACATTGTCTAATACTTCATCTGTGAATGGTGTAGGGAAGGGGACATACAAACAGGCATCATTCATCTTTCTGAGGTCCACACATATTCTAATCTCACCTATCTTCTTGTCTTGTACTACCATAGGGATGATCCACTCCAACTCTTCGACGGGTTCAATAATCCTTGCTTCTAGCATTCTGTCGAGCTCAATCTTTACTTTCTTCTTATATTTTGGGTTCAATCTATAGGGTCTTTGCTTGACTAGATTCACATCTACTTTCAAAGGTATTCTCATTTCTCCCATATGTCCTTTGATACCCTTCATATCAGTGAACTTGGTTGGAAACAAGTTCTGATACTCGTGCAGTAATTCTGTAATTTTTTCAATGGTAGCAGCATCCCAGTAATCTCTGACATTGGCAAGCTTCGGTGTCTCCTCTGTCCCAATATTAACTTTCTTTATCTTGATCGGTTGTCCAATGAATGGCAGTTCAACTCCTAGTCCTTCCACATTCCTATGGCCTTCTGTCTCAGCAATGTTTACCTTCCTCAGATCATCATCTTCGTCAGCATTACTGTTGTAACATCCTTGTAATTTCTGGAATGGCGTAGTCCATTCATCCTCTTCTTGCTCCATCGAGAGGCTGGATGACTCTTTAAATACTTTCTACCTCACAATATTTAATTCTTGATCTACTGAGGGAAATTCACTTTCAAACAAAAAGGTGGTTTCAAAATTCTGAAGCATACCTTCCCAATCTATGGTGATAAGGCACAACTCTAATTGAAGGTACAAGTTAATAGGGGTCGTGTCCAGCGTGTTAATGAATCTGTGTACCCATTGTTCTTGATGAATGTCACTCCAAGCCTCTTCACAGCTTCATACATGGTCCTTTGGGTAGCTTCGACCTGTGTACCTCACTTTGCAGCTTCCTACTTGTGTTGAAAACTACGTTGTCATCAAGGTTCAGCATTGTGTTCAGTCTGTGATATTGCTTTTATGTGTCCCCCACCATCTTGCTGGTGTAGCTTTCAAAGCCTCTTCTATAGCCAACAACCTATATTGTGCTAGTACAATTGTATCAAAGTCCATCAAGAAGGATTCTAAAGGATTCATACCATCAAAGGTAGGGAAGTTACTTGTTGTTGTACCAATCCAGCGAACTTGTCTGGTCAGTCGAGCACATCTCCTTGTGGATACTTCATACATCTGGTTCTACCAGTTCTATAGTGCTTCTTCTAAATCTGATGAACATGCATTGTCACTTTGCCATCTTATATTCCCATCGACAGTAGGGTTGATATAATCTTGTTGTCTGGCTATTAATTTATATATGTTTTCCAATTCATATGCGTAGTCTTCTTCTCTGATGGGCTATGTATACCGCGGACCTTCAGGGATGATTTTAGGGGCTAAATTTCGCTCATGGGCTCATTTTCCATGGTTTTCCCCAAAAAAATATGCGCTATTCTAAAAATGATTCGCCCAAATTCTATAGGATAAAATTATTTTACCTTAAAAATCACCAAACTTTTATATAAACTATATGAAATCCTTAGAAATTTGAATGATTTTACAAAAATATTGCCAAAAAATTATAGTTGGAATATGAAGGATTAGAAAGATTCGCCAAGGTTTCTACATTTTAAAATAAATTTCCATCCTTAAAATCATCCCTGCGGACCTTCATCTGGATCTAAGGGTGCAATGACCCTAAGGCCATCTCCTTCAAATGTCATGTGTCTTTTCTTTAAATCAACCACAATAGAATTGTTGAAGGCCCAATCAATTACTAGTAATGCAGGGTAAGGGCAGTTATCATCAACAATTTCAATTACATCAAAGTCTGCAAAGGTTCTAACTTCATCGATGTCCAAGGGGACATGCTCCAATTGTCCAAATGGGCTGACAGCTTGCTGATTAACCATGTGAAACCTGATAGGGGAGTATATTATCTTGGGTTTTCCCATCAGTGCCCAAGTTTGCTTCGTCATGACATTGACCTCCGACCCTAAGTCGAGGACCACATAGTCTATATCATACTCTCCTATTTGAGAATTCAAATGTAACTCTTTGTTTGTTCTTCTCTTCTTACCAATCTGGTGTACTTCTCTATTCAGCAAGGGGTATACCTTTCCTATCTCATACTGTCTGATTAGGTTCTGTAAATCTTGTACATCTTTCTCATCCTGAATTAATTTAAGACAAGTGTACAAAAAATCGATGAGTGCACTTTCCTCTTTTCCTTCTTTATGCGCAGTCAATTGATCAAATGCTTGAGTTTTATGTACTCTTTTACTTATGGTTTTTTTCTAGATGAGAATCCTTGGTTCCTCTTGAACTCCTATCTTGCTTCCTCAAAGATTCGTCTTTCTTTATTTGCATCAAAAGCCTGAGTCTTCTCCTCAGCTTTCCTGATACCTGACTCTTATGTGATCTTTATTTGGGTTGTTCTATCCTCTCATGTAGCAGTGCCTCCTCGATTAATGATAATGAATCTAAGTTCGGTTCCGCGAGGTTCAACATATATCATTTGCACTTGTGGGTTCTGTTGGGGTCCTCATATTTCCTGAATCTTAGCCAGTAGCATCGAGATTTCTTCTATGACATGTTCAAAAGAGTTACAATAACTAGAGGTTGTGCAAGGATTCTAACAATCCCTTGCTAAGTGTCCTCACTGCACATAGTTATAACAGATTATTTGTCCTCAGCCTCAACCCATACCTCCTCCTCATCCTTGTCCTCTGTATCCACCGTGAGGAGTGAATTTTACTCTCCCTGGAGAGTTGTACTGTGGAGTGTTTCCTTCTTGTTGTACGTCGCCTTGAATCTTGTATATGTCTCTTGACCTCTCATGCATGATATCGTAAGCTCTACAATCTCAATCATCATTCCCTACTGATTTAAAAAATGTGTAGTACAAGTTTGTGGGTGTCTGAACATACTTCTGCATGTAATAGCACTCACCTGGGTGATGTCTATTTCTGCAAACATCACACTAGGGCAGGTTAACTTGCTTCAAGGGGCTCAGCGCTCCTGAGGCCAAATACTCATGGAATAAGGGATAGTGTTCCTTATCATGACCTTCTAATCTGCATATCACACACCATACATCTTCCCTTTTGTCCTTCCCCTTGTCCTTATTCATATCCTCGACCTGTAGAGACAAACTAGTCAGCTGGCTCAAGATCTGGCTCATGCATGAGCTAGATTCTCCCATAGGTGTTGATTCAAGCTTCATGGTGATTTCCAAATATTTTTCCTATGATGAAATATTCTACTACATCAAAGGGACTTTGATGTGTGGTAATAGCACAACGATGAACCATTCTTTGTTTTGTTCATCGGGGATCTGAAAAGTTAATCGGCCTGTTAGAGTCTTGAATCTTTGGTCGAACTCCCAAACAAGTTCAGCTACCTTTTGTTTGATCTGTTTTATCTATGTAATACATTGTGACTCTAACTTAGGTTTATTAAACTCTGAAATCAATGCATTATTGATCATGTTCATTGGCTTAGGCTACACCAGTCCTTGGACAAGTTTCATGTACCAGCTCAATGTGCGGTCCCATAGCGTAGTGCTAAACTAGGTTCTCTTGATGGCTTTGTCGGTGATACTTTTAATATTCCATACGGCTTCACACAGAAACCAATGCTGATCTAGATCCTCAAATCCATCTCCTCTAAATATAGGGATCCTCATTTCATCTGCCATAGAGTTGACTAGGCTTCTTGTCTGAGTAGATGCTAAGCTACCAGTAACAGTGCTCTGAGGACTCTGGTGGTTCTGACTATTCAGAATACTAAGTATCATTGCGAAAATAGGAACATTAATGTTACTTACTTTAGTAGTCTGCACAGTTCCTAATGTTTCTAGCTCACCTTGGTGAAGTTATTTAGCTTCCCCTTCTTCTATTATGGTGGGCTCTGAATGTTCTTCGTTGAATAGATCTACCTCTTCTCCACGATAGAAACCCTCTTCTCTGTAATTTTGCTTAAACAAGTTCTCAAGGTGAACCCCTCGAAATACTTTCCCACTTCGTATATGTCCTGCTTCTGTGTCACTGTCGTTGTCTGAGATCTTGAACATTAGCCTTGTCAGGTCCGACCAATCTACTGTATCTTCAATATGTGGTTTTCATGCAAGAGCATCTTGATTCTCAGCTTCAAAAAGTGCAAAAATTTTCCTCTGGGTCCTTTGAAAAATTATCTCTCAGCTTGGCTATACGATTTTGTTCTGTCAATAGAAAACTCGGTGATATACCCTCCAATGGTACTATTAAACCAATGATCTACTGCTCTGGATACAATGTTGTCAACTCTCTTGACCTTCTGAATCAGTGTTGGCATCCAAACCACGGGAGGTCTAGATCTAATCTCGAACTGGGTATTGACTAACCTAGCCAACCATTCAAACAACTCCTGGGGGATTCCCCCAAATAATATCTCGTGAATGTCAGTGAAAATGTATCTTTGTATCCAACCTTCAGTACTTAGTTTAGGGTTCTTGTTTTGGGCTTCAACGAAGTCCCTCTCTCGATCCTCTATCCATTTTTGAATCTTGGTCTTTGATGGGAACCACCTTGACATTCCCTTAAAAAGATTCTTGTCCCGGCAATGGAACCATTTGTTGGCACAGGGGCAGACCCAGGGTTCACTCCAAGAGCGCACCAACAAGCCCTAGCTACTGGCCCTTTCGGCAACACCTACAAAGTAGATGTAGTCTCACCTGAAGAAGCTAAGAGGGGGGTTGCAGGACAGAGATGTCTGCAACCAGGGGAATATCAAGTGGAACTAATACAACCATAATGCAACATTCATATATCCCTTATCGTCTAGATCTACTCTACGTAGCTATACGTCTGATCTAACACAATAATGCAAATAACAGTATAACAATGACATAGATCCAAGCATCAATCACACATATGACACAAAATATATGTGGTTCACCCTCTCTCTAGGGATACATCCATAGAACTATGCTTATGATATATTAAGATAAAGCTTACAGTTCTGATCTGCACTCTTAGTTAGGGATGATTTTAAGGATGGAAATTTATTTTAAAATGTAAATACCTTGGCAAATCTTACTAATCCTTCATATGCCAACTATAAATGTTTGGCAATATTTTTGTAAAAATATTCAAATTTCTAAGGATTTTATATAGTTTTTATAAAATTTTGGCGATTTTTAAGGTAAAATAATTTTATCCTATAAAATTTGGGCGAATCATTTTTAAAATAGAGAATCTCGATTTTGTAAAAACCATGGAAAATTAGCCCATGAGCGAAATTTAGCCCCTAAAATCATCCATGCTCTTAGTTAGCAGATCTTATCTCTTTTTCTCTCTGTCTCCCACCTTCTTGTGCACCTAGTTGCAGGACTTGATCTTCGCACCCAGTTGAAGTTCTTACAATACCAGAAGTCTCTCACTCTCTGCACTCCTCTCTCATAGTACAATATTCTCTTAACCAACAACAATCAATATCAATACCCAACACTAGTACCGAACCGACATAGGTCCTCTTAACTTCTATTTATACATTATAGTCCCTCACTGACTGCCTTAGGCTGAGACCTAGGTGTCAAAACCCTAATTACCCAAAACCCTAGGTGTCTAAAACCCTAGTTCAAATTGACCCTCTTTTTCTAGGCTTTTCCAGCCTGTCTTTCCTCCCTTCTCGCACGGTGCTCCAAAGAATCCAATGGTGGATTTCTCTGCTTGCTAATCTATCATCCCTAATCTCCTCATTCAATGGCTTTGTTTTTCGTACTTCGCTCCATCTTTTCTGTTCTTTTGCTTACTTTGACCTAGTGACAGTCACTGTGTTTCCTGTGCAGTTTTCATTTGACCTTTTCTTCCTCGATCTTCACTTCCTTCCATAACCAAGGGCCAACACCCCCCAAGCTTCATTTCATCCAACTGCAAAGGAGAATGGAATGAATCTTCAATACTAGACGAAGGACTTGACTCAAATAGAGAGGGGGAGGTTGTTTCATTTTTAACGAGTTTGACACATGCAAAGAACTATGCTCGAGAATCCAGATTCAATCCCTAGAGCTATGTTTCATTTATTAATGAGATTGACATAGAAACAAGAACTATGCTAGTAATTGGTTTCATTTTTTAATGAGCTTGAAATCAGAAAACCATGCTCAAAGATGGTGTCATTTTTTAATGAGCTTGAAATCAGAAAACCTATGCTCGAGGATGGTTTCACTTTTTTAATGATCTTGAAATCAGAAAACTATGCTCAAAGCTGGTTTCATTTTTTAATGAGCTTGAAATCAGAAAATCATGCTCAAAGATGGTTTCAATTTTTTACGAGCTTGAAATTAGAAAATCATGCACGAAACTCTCTTCTTGATCATGGCTTCCAAGAGGACAATGCTCTAGAAGGACACCATGTCAAGGGAAAAAACTCGGTCATGGCCTCCAAGAGATCTTCACTCGATGGAAGAAGCACACTCTGGGAGGAACACATGTCGAGGGCCATGAGTTACACATTATTTTGGTCACTCTGGTGATGTCTCTACAGTGATGTATTCAGGCTCCCACAAGGACTTTTTGCCTGAGAAAAGTGACTGTTGTATTCTCCCCAAAAAAACATTTTTAAGATGAGTTCGTAGGTTGCCTATGTTACAGGGTGTGAAAATCCCTCATTCTCACGGGAAACCCACACTTAGGGTGAGAACTATTCATAGTCTGCTCTATAGGTAGGGTGAGAACCTATTTTTAAGCTTGAAAAAGAGAAGAGGTCACGAAGGTTCTAGAAGGGGATCTTCTAGAAAATGAGTTGGCATTCTAATGGTTGGCACCCTACTGACTTCTCAAATTTGATGGGATCATCCTCATCCATTTAACCATCTCTCCTTCTCCTATATATTGAAGGGTTTCTCATGGAAAAGGTTAAGAAAGATTGAATGAAGAATTGGTGAAAGGATTTTGTGAATAACTCTGCTTGGATAGAAGCTTGAAGACTCTATCTAGTCTATCAAGTTGTATTGGATCTTCTTCATGAAAATATAGAGCAAGTGTGTGTGTTGGAACTAAGGGTCACTGAAAGGAAGCTTGCGACATCAAGGTGATCGGGTTGTATCTTCTACTTTCATTTAATATAATACAACGACATGTCTATTTCCCATAAAATCACTCTTATTTTATTGTGTAAATCCTTGATCATATGCATAGGCTGACATTGAATATAATTTTCTATCTTCACTTTGGTTGGTTTGTGCTGTCTTGGACCTGATTTCACAAGAGCACCAAAGTGAAGTAGGAACAACATAGACCTAAGGAAGCAATATAAAGGTATGTCACTCATTCCTTCTGGATAGTAGATTCAATGACTGCAACTTAGGAAAAGAGTCGTGTCCTTTCCTATTTTGTTCTAGATCCATGTGGATCTAGGGAGATCTGATAGTGTCTGCACCTACCGATTTGTCCAATAACAATATTGGCGACTCCACTGGGGATGCAACCCATTCTAGTGATTTTTTCTTGTCCATTTTCTCTTAACCTACCATTTTTCATTCCCAATCAATATCTGTGTCTTGAGGATACCCTTACAGACTGCCTGCATCCATAAGTTCCCTCAGAAGTTTTGTCTTTTTTCCAAAATTTGCTTGATTACAGATCTTCTCACACTGCACCTTTCTATAGCCTGTGAGAATCACTGGAGTTTGCACGCTAGTGTTCATTTGAGTGTGAAATTCTCACAACCTACCTATGTTTAGCCTGCGAGAATCCTTAATTCTCGCACTGTACTCCACTGCCAGCCTGCAAACTCACTTGTAAAACTTCTGGATTAAGTCTTTTGTGTCCTTAGATGCCCAGATTTGTTTGTGTGTCTAGGAAGCACTTCTCTAGCCATTGATTGAATGTTTCTTGACTTCAAATCTCACGAATGATTAGTTTTTGGAAATTGAAATCTCTTCTTGATCATTTTTTCTCAATTTTTACCTCTTGACCTTTTCTTAACAAGGGTATAATCTCCGGTTTTGAAATCCAAGTGCTTATTTGGTCGGGAGCCTTTGATTGGATTCAAAGTTGAGATTAATTGTCCTTTTCGATTGCTTATTACTTGGAAAATTGTTACCCATGTGCATTTGAAGAGGTTGGTCTTGTCAATTTGTTATTTTTATCTTCATTGGAAGATCGGTTTGGGTGTTTGTTGTGTATTTATTTTTTGTTGGTTGCTTACTTTTTTTAGTTCTATCCCTGTTGTTTGGTTTCTAATAAAAAATCAAAGACATTTTCTTTTTAAAGCACCCTTGTATTCAAAAAATGTTGGCATTCAAGTATTGAAAAAGAACGAATAGGGAATTTGCATTGTTCATGATTGTTTAATATTACATTTTAGAGAAGATCATACATCGTAGTTCACATTGTTCCATAAAACTCCTCTTTCCCTCCTATAAATAGGATTCATCGAACAAAAAATTGTATCATTTATCCTTATTTACACATTGTTGGGTCAGAGTCTCACACAAAATTGATTTCATTTCCATCTCCTTTTTGCGTAACAACAACCTTTAATAATATTGTGCAACTTTAAAATTCAACTAGTAACTTTTTCTAGGGCTCTTTTACACCAAAATTAGCTAGGATAGAGCTTTGGAATAGGCAATGAGACACACTCTCCAAAGAACGAAACACACAATAGTATCTTGTGATAAGGAGTTTCAAATTCCATTTCCATCATTTTGTCCTGGGAAGCCCTTCTCACAAAAGGGTCAAACCTGAGGTCGCATTGAGATTGACAGAGTTACTCACCTTGCTTTGTCGATATTGGTGTATATATTGCAGGTATTATGGGGGTCACTTGAAGGTATACCCACAATGATGAGTGGAAGCCTCTCAAGATAATTTCGGGCTAGATACCCTACCCTTGTGTGTGGATCAGACTGTCGACTGTTCACCCAGGCATCATTGTTGTTGGTGGTAACCTTAGTAGCATATCTTCTTAGGGTCTTACAGAAGGTGATTGTGAAGGGGTAAGTCTTCATGGTACCTAGAATTGACGTTGGCCAGACTCACTCGGGCTCCTTGGAGGGTATACCCATGATTGTGTGTGGGTACTTGGACCAGGGTGTAAGTCCGTTAAGCAAGTCATCAACGTAACTTTTCCACCCTAGCCCATCCCCTTCTTGTCTCGTCATCGCGATGTTGGATTTCATCACCAACTAGTGACTTTGGAATTGGAAGGTCTTGTTTGCTTGGCTTTGCTTCCTATATTTTACTAGCACATGTTGTTTGTTTACCCAAGTTGGCCATAGAATTTATTTCGTAAGATTCTAACTCAATCACAATTGACCCTCGATGTCATTCACGTAGAATTCAAGGCCTACCCCCAAAAGATCTGGAAGGTTCTCAACCCTTTCCTACCAACTCACCAGAGGGCTCTCCTCAATAGAGTGGATTCCAAGACGTTTCCACTCCCCAAGTGGAAAGAACTAACTCTCTAGAATGGTTCTGAATTACCAATTCTTGAGAGGAATTCCTTCCTATAGACTCTGAGAGACGTATTGTTCGAGTGAATTCTTCTGGAGAAATAGTTGTTCAGTATTCTGGATTACCAACCAGACCTTTCACAGGACCTAAGGGTCAAGATCCTTTTGGACTACTGGCATTTTTAGACAGGATCTCTTTGTCTCAGGAGTGGGCATTGATATCACTGTCACACCTGAGCCACCTAAAACATATAATCTAGACGCAATACATTTTACTACTGCCTATTATTTTCCTGGTACAGATGCTCTGCCAGTTGACCACATCTTGACTATCCCTCTACAAATGGTCCATTACACAATGGTCCCAAACACTACGAGTCCTTACGTCGGGACTACAATGGCTAGCCAAGCCCCCATTGGCACACCTCTTTCACCAAGATACACCCCAACACTTCCGCCTGGATATCATGTGTTGAATGCTTCTATTCCCGCTCCTACACAAATCTCACCCGGGACTCCTGGAATTTCCACTCCTTCTAGGCACCATCTCGTTCCTGGTTTCATTCTGACACTTCATCAACCCCCTTTCAGAGGACCTCTTCCATCCTCTATTGGAGGCACCGATCCTAGTGGCACCATCCTATCTTTCACGCCTAATTACTAGATTCTTGTTGGTGGACAATTTCACCAAGGAGGCCAAACTCAATCCCCTTTTGCAGGACAAATCCCAATTGGGACACAACCCCTGATTGGAGGACAACCCCCATCTACCCCACCCTATGGACAAAAAATACCTCCATCCTTGGCCCAGTATTGGAATTATCTTATTCAACATAATCCTCACTCAAGTGGGGAGCAACGACCTCAAGCTAGTTCCTTCATACCCCCTAGTACATGCCAACCATATCCAAGTACGTCTAATCCTATTTGGGGCTCGAATGCTCAACCCCACACCCCGGTTCAAGGGTACAACCCTATGAATTACTTGATTCCACACCAACAACCGAATCTGCCCAGATCTTTGCATTATATGCAAACTACTTATGGTCCCATCGGTCTACCGACGGGACTCCCTCCCCAAAGTCACCAGTACAGACATCTGAATAGACATTTTCCCTTCTTATCCACCTTGGACCTTCCTGATCTATTAAGAATTTTTAAATGATCCAATCCATAACTCTCCTCAATGACCCGCCATACTGAGAAAACTACCATCCGACACCCCTAAATTCGATGGTGAACCGAGAGAGGACCCGAACAATCACGTAATGACTTTTCACATTTGGTGCTCATCCAACTCCTTGATGGATGACTCTATTCGTTTACGCCTTTTTCAGTGAACCCTCACAGGTTCCTCCATGAAGTGGTATATATAATTACCATAAGGCTTCTTCACTGACTTCAACACCCTCACTATGGATTTCCTCACCCACTACTAGTTACCAATCTGCTACGAAACGGGAACCGAAATTTTGAGTTCTTTCAAACAAACCAAAGCCACTCATATTTTTTATCACATTCATGAGTGGCGATAGAGATGACATCTCATCAAACTCGAACTTCCCGATTAGTTGTTGGCAAAGTGGTTCATGAAATCATTCATGAATGACATCCTCATGACATTGTCATGGGTGGAGTGGTCACAAAAGAATAGGCAATTAGTCATGCCCAATACCTAGGCCTCGTTTACTCACAAATGAGTACTCTTTATGTAGTGTCCCCAAGGCCGAGCCCCATTGCAAATCATGATATATGAAATGAATTGTAAACATGTCTATAGGCTGGTGAACCATGTTTTGTAT
>SNQJ01S0044812.1:93030-108732 GCA_010110895.2 Picea sitchensis
GTTTGTTAGGCCATGGAGCCTAAGTGTTGAAGGCCAGGAGCCTGTTGATGTACATGTATGTATGTAGAATGATTAATAAAAATATAAACACCGCCAGGTGCAGACCGACCACGATGAATGAGTGAAGGGGGACTGAGCGTCCATAGAATGGGCAAGGAATTAGGGGTTGAAAGGTGGGAGAGGGGCTAAGTATTGAGCCTAGGGGCTAAGCCTAGGGGGCTTAATCCCGAGGATAATATTTTATTATTATTCCAAAAGATTTGTGCATTTTATGTCTTTATCCTAAGTCCTTTTGGAAGGACACGTGAATTCCCAAATAGTGGGAGGAACGTGTGCTGGTGGAACGCGTGCTGGTGGAATGCATGCAGTTCCAGGGGTGACAAGTGTCAACCTTGGTGCATGCAAATATAATAGCCGAGATGAACCGTCGAGGGGGATTCTTCTCCATTCTACCCGACCGTCTGAGTGGGAACCCGTCCAACCTCTGAAAGAATACCCTTATACAATCCCGAAACAAAAATGGTGAGACTATTCCGTGATTGTAGAACCTATTTGGGGAAGCGCGTGTCTATTTTTTCCAATTGGTTGTTGCGGCCACGCAGTGTTGGACTGCGCATGGCATAGTGGCCAGAGTAAGCTCATGTTGATCTTGTGTATGACCTCTCTTCTGGTGAGGGAGGTGTCTGTGGTTGGAAGAGGCAGGTTGTCAGGCCTATGAGCAACTCTTTCCAGGTGAAAGAGCTTGTTGGGAAGTGGTTTCTTCCAGAGAGTGCCCAACACCAGCTACGGGCTCTGAGACTTCCTGATCCGGCCTGTTGTCGAGACCTAGAGAGGGAGGTTAGCACCGATGGACTGTGTGTTTGAAGGTGTATACTCCCGGGCGGAACATGCATGTGGGGAATGAGATTCTGTTTGTAGTGGGCGTAAGATGGCATATTTGGGAAGAATCCTTCCAGATATTTCTGCGTTTTTTTCCCTGTAACCTTAGCCTGGCCTAGGATTCCTTGCCTTGGGGTGGAGCTCAGTCCCAGCTCGGGGGTGACCCACTATTGAGATGATGAGAAATGCGGTCTAAGGCTGGGAGGTTTTTGGAAGGCCTGCACTTGGTTGGTGGATTTCACCACTGTTACAAGATAAGTATCTAACTATGTTCTTATCACATTTTGCATGACTGTGATACATAAATTATCATGTTTTTCGTTGTGTAAATGAAATACTGTTGAAACCTATGGATTGTCTAATTATAACAGTAACTATATGTTTATTCTGAGAATTAAAATGTATCTCTTTGTTGTTACGCATGTGATTATACAATTCTGTATGTTTTCTGTAAAAGTACATGTACAGTTTGTTACATAGTGCGTTATAATCTCTGGGTAAGAGAAAAGGTACACTACACTTTACGACTTACTCCCTGATGCACCTTGTCCTTCTACTTCTACTACTTTAACCACTCTTGCTACTTCTCATGTAGCTGACGGTGTAATTGGCACTTTCCATGACCAACCTCATTCTGTCCAAACCTCTAGAAACAACCCCAAATCCATTTATTCTAATGTTCAAAATGCTCCATCTCCTACCCCTCCCACTGGAAAGACTTCTGAGGTGAACTTTGTTCATTCTACCCCCGCCGAAAAAAATGAATCCAAAAAAGGAAAGGGTAAGAACAAGGAGGATAAAAATAATCCATAATTTGAGAAAACCAAAACACCACTTGTTGACAATAAGGATAAGCGCAAACCCCGATACCCTTGTCTTATCTGTGGTGATGATCACTACACTAAGGATTTCCCACGATGAGTCGAGGTTACTAAGTTCCTTCAAGGGACCCCAAAACCCCCCGCTCCAGCCATGTTGTCACAACCCTTTCCTTCTCAACAACATGCCCAATTGGGAATTCATGACCAACCTTCCCCCTCCAATACATCCTATGTCTTAATGTGTACAGGTGATTCAATGAAGAATGACATCACACTTAACACTCGATCCAAAGATTATTCTTCCTCCAAAGAGAAGGTTGATACAATACCTCCTTCGTTGGTCCAACCATATCCCATGACTCCACCTACCAACAGTCCTCTTCATATCAAACAACCGAGCCTTGATACAGTTCTTCGCCCTCCCCCAAAGGGTGTTGTTCAAAAATAGGCTTTCAATCCTCATGCACGTGTTTCCTAGAACTACAGTATTGTCGAAGATCTAGCCCAAGAACCATCTGTGATGTCAACCCTCAAAGTCCTTCAGAGTTGTCCTATACAACAGAATACACTTTTGAAATCTATTGGTGGAATCGACCCTATGGATACGAATTTAATAATTTTTTACTTGGAAGATCACATTCCAAGGTTACCCCCTCAACTCGCATTCCAAATACAAGTTATTGTCCCTGACAAGAACATTTGTAGAATAGTTATTAACGAGGGTGCCTCGACATGTGTCATGTCTATTACCTATTGGAAAGCCATCGGCTCTCCTTCTTTAAATGAATCCCACAACATGCTCAAATCCTTCAATGGCTCTGGTTTTAAGCCTTATGATGTCCTCCCTTCGTTTCCTATTATGTTATAAGACAAAACGATCAACATTGAAGTGGAGGTATTTGACGCTCCTCTCGATTACAACCTTCTACTTGGATGTAGCTAGATCGATTCCATGTGTGCAGTTGTGCCCACTCTTTTCCATGTACATTTCCCACATCAAGGAAAATTAGTTACTGTAGACCAATTGGCCTTCTTTCACTCTGATGCACGTACTGACAATGTACCTTATATTGCAAAAACCCCCCTTGGATATGAGAATGTTGGTGTGGGTCTTCTTAAAGATTCCTCTTTGATGGGTACTTTCCTCATTCCACCACTCGATGTTCCACATCCATTTGTCACCTCGATCAACATGATCTCCACCTCTGTTCACAGAACCCCTACATCTTACGACCCATGGATGGTACCCAACCCAGATGATCATCTTCATTACAGAGAAGAAATTCCTTTGAGTTCGATCGAATCTGCTCATCAATCCATTCAATCGGCAACCCCTTTTACCCCCTCTCTTGGTGATTTATCTCCAGATCCATTCCGTGTCATTTTTCCCACAGACGAGATGATTATGTCTATCATGTCCATGGAAGATACCCCTTGGGACGATGGACATCATCGTTCCATCCTCTTCCTAGAACAACACACCATCGAGGGTTACCAATGGATCTCGACCCCGTTGACCGTTGTCATCATTTCTACCATTCCCAAGTCTACACATGATATGTTCTACGAAGGAAACTGAAGTAATATCTCACCCACCCTCCCCCTCGACATATCCATAAAACCTGGAATTGTTGAAAATGTGCATATCGGAGATTCGTGTTCCCATGATGAAGTTGTCACCTACAAGTCTCTTTTCCAAGAATTTTGTGACGTCTTCGCCTAGAGCTATGAATAAATGCTAGGTATCGACCCCAACATTTTGGTACATGAGATTAAGACATACTCGGACGCTAAACTCATCCAGCAATGACTTCATTCGGTCCACCCATGTAAAGCAGCTGCTATCAATATTGAAGTTGAGAAACTTCTTAAGGTTGGCCTCATTTACCCGATGGATCTAACTGACTGGGTTTCCAATCTCATTCTGATTGACAAGAAACAAGGCACAATCCATGTGTGCGTTGATTATAGGGACATTAACAAAGCTTGTCCTAAAGACAACTTTCCTACCCCCTTCATTGATCAGATCATCGACAATTGTGTCAAAAGTGAAATATTCTCTCTGATGGATGGTTTCTCCAGATATAATCAAATCAATATCATCCTCGTGAACCAACACAAGACCACTTTTATTTGTCCTTGGGGAACTTTTTCCTATCAGAAACTTCCATTCGGTTTAAAGAATGTTGGCGTAACTTTTCAGCATGCTATGTCTTGCACCTTCCATGATATAAATCACATTGTGCATCCATATCTCGATGACTTACCTCCTCATTCCATGTGCCATGTAGATCATCCAACACACCTCCACGCCATTTTCCTTCGATGTTGGTTTTACCATATAGGCTTGAATCCACACAAATGTGTTTTTTGCATAGAATTTGACTGAATTATAGGCTTTATTGTTTCATGTAAATGGATCAGTGTAGATCCTTTGAAGGTCGAGGCAATTCTCAATCTTCCTCCTCCTTCCTCACTTCGCCAGTTACAAAGTTTGCAAGGGAAGGCAAACTTTCTTCGTCGTTTCATCCCAAACTATGTTGAGCTAACTCTTGGATTTACACGATTTCTTAAGAAAGGTTCTGAGTCCATATGGGATACCACTGCCGACAAAGATTTTGAAGATTTGAAACTGTCTTTAACACGTACCCCATTACTCTTCCCACCTGATTGTAGTCGGGATTATTTCCTTTACCTCGTAGCCTTGGACTATACCATCGCTATGGTTCTCGTCCAGGAGGATGAATCTCATGACGAACATGTCATTTATTACTTGAGTCAGAATCTGACGACTACCGAAACCAATTATTTACATGTTGAAAAATTGGCCTTGGCAACCGTCCAAGTTGTTCAACGTTTCTAAAACTATATCCTTTTACGCAAAACTACGGTGATTTCTAACTGCAACCCTATGCAACACATTCTTACACATCAATTGCTAGGGAAAAAATACTCCAAATGGATCATAATACTCCAGGAGTTTGACTTATAATTCGAATGCGCTAAGTCCAAGAAATCCTTGGTGTTTGTAGATTTGATATGCGACCTTCCCTTCTCTAAGATGGAAAATGTAGCAGAAGATTCATTTCCCGATGAATCCATTTCCTAATCAGTTCCGATGACCTTTGGTACAGAGATATCATCATATATCTCCAGGCCCAAACTTTCTGGCCCAATTTGTCTAGCACTGACCGCCATCAAATACGCTACCAAGACCGTCAGTATATTATCCTTGGTGATACTCTTTATCATTGTGGGATTGACTCCATTTTTCGACACTGCCTCACATTTGACAAAGCCGAGAAATCCTAGAATGACTGCCATTCTGGATCTTATGGTGATCACATGTCTGGGTATGCTACTGCCCAAAAGATCTTACGAGCAGGGTATTTTTTGCCTTCTTTATTCAACGATTGTATAATTGTAGTCCAAAAATGCCATGCTTTCCAGACTTACAACAATAAAATACGATCACACCCTCCTCCTCTACATCCTGTGGTCTCTATTGGTCCTTTTGTGAAATGGGGTATCGATTTCATGACATGTCACCCTCACTTGGCTGGGGGGAATGGATACATTATTGTAGCCATAGATTATTTTACAAAATGGGCCAAGGCGATGCCAACATTCAACAATATCGGAAAGCCTGCAGTGTTATTCATATTCAATCACATCATTTCTCGGTTTGGTGTTAGTCAAGCTATCATTACTGATCATGGTAGCCACTTTGGAAACTTCATGATGTCCTAATTCACTGAAAAGTTGGGTCTTTTCCATGAAAACTCAACACCCTATTACCCACAAGCCAACAGCCAAGTCGAAGCAATAAACAAAGTCCTCATTACCATGCTTCGATGAATGATAGGGATTCACAAAATGATTTGGCACACGATGTTGTTTTCAGCATTGTGGGCTTACCGGACATTCATTAACTCTGCTACCGGGTTTACACCATTCTAGTTAGTCTATGGTCTAGAAGCCATCTTGCTGATTGAACGTGAGATACCCTCCCTAAAAATAGCCATCAAACTTCTCCCAAACACTTTTTCCAAAGAAAAACATCTGTTGTATCTCATGCAATTAGAAAAAACTTGCCACAATTCCACCCTGGTTATAGAAACCCAGAAGAAACACGTCAAAGCCCAATATGACAAGCATGTCAAGCCATGCATTTTCTCCGAAGGTGATCTGGTTCTCCTTTACGAACAAGATTGGGATATGCTAGGAACCATAAAATTTGAGGCTATGTGGCGAGGTCCTTATATCATCAAATGAGTTTTGGAGAAAGGATCTTATGAGTTGGTGGACTACGAAGGTATCCCTTTGAGTGAACCCAGAAATGGGTTGCACTTAAATAAGTACTATGCTTAAGATCACCTATGCATGAATGATTTTATTTTATTGTATCATACTTTTTGTGTGTTACTTTAGTATTCTTTTTCGTTATTTGGTCTCTACCCCTGACCTCTTATCTTACATTGTTATTGGTTTCCAGATGTCGGAGTCTTCGCTACCCCACATTGACTTCACCGATGGTGCTAGCCATAGTACTCAGAACCTTGCTTCTGATGCATGGGTGATTTACGCACCTACAAACGAAATTATTAGTCTGTGAGGTGTGTGCCTTGGTCGTTCGACCAATAATATTGCAAAATATAGTGTCGTCATTGAATTGTTGATTGAGGCTATTTCGCTCGATATCCACCACCTGGTTATACGACTCGATTCGCAGCTAGTAGTACTACAACTAAGTAATGTCTATGTTATTTGAAGTCCTACTTTATTACGGGTACATTTATGAATTCACCTCTTGGAACGTTATTTTGATTATATCGAATATCAAGACATTCCTAGATGTCTAAATACATTGACTGATGCTTTAGCTAACTATGTGTTAGACAGACATTTGGAACATTTATAAACCAATCACACATCACATGTATAACACAACACAAAATAAGTTGATAGAAGTTGTATATATGTATATAAGGATCAAAAGTTTTTACAAAATTTTTATGTCCAAGGATCAAAATCTCAAAATACGAAGCCCATAGCTTCTACAAAATAGTGTCACGGATGACTCTCACGATAAAACACAACTGCTCGGGCTACCCTACGAAGCAGTCGACTGAGAGACTCAGACACACCCACAGTATGGGGCTGATAATGTCTCAGAATCTCCCCAATGGCAATGTTTGGGACGTCCACAGTCAAACTCTCTAAGTTCTGTTCCACTGCCTCATAGTCTTTGTCATCCCATCTTGCCACTGGAGCTGCTTATCCTCACCTTTGTATGGGAGATGTTCTCAGAGATCGATACAGCCCCACATCTGTGTCATCAAAAATATTTTTTTTTATTATTTCTTGGATAAACATAAAAACATTTCATATGATAAAATTTGCAAAAACATTTAAAAAGAAAAAAATGTGTACTTCTTACCTAAGTCACCCCACTGAGCATCCTCAGGCAAGGCCAAATAAGGATCCCCTTGAAAATCCAAACCATCATATGCGTAGTCATCGATCATCAACATATGAGGCCTCAACCAATCAAAAAATGAATCATTATACTTGATTATAGGCCCTACTACATGTCGAGCCATGAGGTTTCACCACCTCAGCATCCCTGGATCCTGTGGGGTTGGTAAACCCCAGTCAACCTATAGTCGTAGCAGTGTGACCCTGTCGAGGAAGAATGACACCAAAAGTGACTTGTATCCAAACTGCTTCAAGTCACCCTTTTTGCACTTCGTCAATTGCCTCTTCATACTACGGAGAACTACATCCGACCAGTTAAAGACCCAAGGCTCTGTGCACTCTATGACATATTGGAAATAGATCTAGAGATCCATGTGAGGAGCCGTGCTCCCAGCCATGCATACAATAGTAAACAAAATGGTCCGTAGGGTCAGATCTTGGACCCCCCAAATGGAAAACTTGCCCTTACTTCTCTTTTCCTCAGGAACACAATATTGGTGACAATACTCGCTCATAGGGAGTCTGTCGCCTCTACAACCGGTAAAACTAGCATGGTATCCATGTCGTCACAACCCTATGAGAAAATAGATATCCTTGATATCTAGTGTCAGTGTATGGACTCCCACGTGAAATAACTATTGCTCCACATCCCACATGTGGACCAGGTATTCCAACAACCTGAGTTGGGCTCTCATGCCCGAAATCCTGAAGAATTTCAAGAGCCCACAGTCCCAGAGGGCAGCGACTGTACCCGCGTCATTCCCAACAATGGAATCTCCCTCTTCATGTTCTCATTCTCTCCATTCCAGCATTGTGATGATCAAACACCTGAAAAAGAGCCATGAGAAGAGAAGTCAGAAACTTGTTTTAAACTCTTGCATAAAAAAATTTGAGCAAAACTTCACTTTAAAATCCATTTTTCGACCCCCGCAGGTGAGCCCTTTTCACAGTGCAAGATTCTCGTAGGTGTCCTGAAGGCCACCTGCAAGAATATTAGATTCTCACAGGTCTTGCATGGCCCACCTGCGAGAATTCTTGGGTGCATTTTTCAACCCTAAAATGGACTCAAAACCCAAAAAATTGCCAATAAAAACTGAAAATAAACCATGGAAAAGTTAGAGAATCAAGAGATTACCTCATTGGATGAAACAGTTCTCCAAATGATCGCTTGTGCCTCTCACAATCGAGGAAATAAATTTGGGGGGAAATGAGGTATGTTGGACAAGTTTTTGGCAAAATCACAATGAAATGGTAAAAATCCCCTTTTACCCATATTTATTCACTTTTTACTATTTTTATTGATTTTTTATATTATTTTTATTGCTTTGCTTATAAAACCTAATGCCCTAATATCCTTGTGAGTATGTTTTTTTGCAGATATAGAAACTTCGAAGTCCGAACGAGGGGGTACGGGTGTTTTTTCTTTTTGTCGCATGTACGACTACTTTTTTAGGGTTTTTGTAGGAAAAACCTCGAGATTAGTCTCCGTTCATTCTCACGCTCGAAAATAAATGAGAACATAAATGAGTATACTTTTTCTCATCTTTTCGTACTTGTCATGGTAACATGAAAATGATGAACCTAAGGGAGTATCCTTTAAGCTCTTTTCATGCTCCATAAAAACAAAAAGATTGTCGAGCAATCTTGTTCTTTTCACGCTCATTAAAGTATTTGAAGAAAACATTTAACAGGCGATAGTTTATCACTTTTTCGGTCTTGTCGAATTTATTTATGAAAAAGGAACTGGGAATGTTCTCTTTAAGTGTTTTTCAGACTCTCAAAAAATGAAAAAACCCCGAGTTTTCTATCCTTGGACTCATTAAACAAACATCGAAAGACCCGCAATGGGACCAAACCACTCCTTCCTAAGCTTTGTTAAATATACTCTGAGGGATTCGTACGAAGTATGAACTTACATCAACAAGCATATGTTATCCTCCTCAATCTTGTGTAAAAATAAAGGGGTACTCGCCAGAGATGGTGGGGGAAATTTTGGGAAAGGGATATGTCTTCATATTCATATTAATGGAAGTAAGTGTCTCTCTTGAACATGACACCCCCTATTCGTCATTTGAATCTAGGTTGGGAAATCCATTTGTCTCTCGTTTGACTTGCTACAAGGTCATATCTTGGGTCATCTTTGAGTCAGTTCTGCCAAGTCCTTGGTCATGTCATTCATATGTTCAAGAGAAGTTCACACGAGCCCACTATTGAGTCGACTATCTGTAGTTGTACATTCTTACTATGCCAGCCTTACCTGTGTTCGTTTCAACTCATATTCATACTTTGTTTCACCCTCAAAATCTGTTACTTATTTCGTGTCATTGATGGGGGATACATCAAGGCCCTCCTGTGACAAGTCTTATTCTCGTCGACTCCAACTCATTATCCAAAAATGATACTTAGAAATCATTTAGTACCTTGGAACCTTCATGCCTTAATGGCAGGTCTCTTCACTTTCGATAAGGGTTTCATATCATTGATTCTTGATCGAGATATTTCGCTGAGTGCTCAACTTCAACTCATTTATTCGCATTCGTTCGAATTGTACATCGGTACCTTGGGAGTCATTGACATCAATGGTGATTTCCCTCGCACTTATTAATGATTTTTATCAATGATCGGTAATCAAGTGGTTTCTACCATGTTCAACTTCAACACATGTAATCACATGGCTAGATTCGTACTTTCAGGTGATGGGATTGAAAACCCTGGGTCTCATCTTTTTGATCCAATCTGCGATAGAGTATGTATGATTTGTATCATCACATAGATCCACTTTTTATGTCATGTGTCTATGTTGTCTTAATTCAAGTCTTCTCGCATAGATCCAGAGTGTATTCCTGGTGGCTATGTAGAATTTTGACGGCATGGATCCATGGTGTATGATTGGTGGCCATGACCTACATTTATGATTCCATTCATTTGTGATCTAAGCATGGGAATGCCTACCTCAGAATTGGTATTATATTCTGTAGATGCTTGTTTTTTTAAAGGTTTATGATTAGGTGCACTCCTGGTTTTTGACACACACACACAATTTACAAAGTATTTCGACTGTCACAGATTACAGCCTCATACTTTGGGGGGAATTCTGTTACACATTATTTTGGTCACTCTGGTGATGTCTCTACAGTGATGTATTCAAGCTCCCACAAGGACTTTTTGCCTAAGAAACATGACTGTTGTCTTCTCCCAAAAAACACATTTTTAAGATGAGTTCATAGGTTTCCTATGTTACAGGGTGTGAAAATCCCTCATTATCGCAGGAAACCCACACTTAGGGTGAGAACTGTTCACAGTATTCTCTATAGCTAGGGTGAAAAACTGTTTTTAATATTGAAAAAGAGAAGAGGTCACGAAGGTTCTAGAAGGGGATCTTCTAGAAAATGAGTTGGCATTCGCATGGTTGGCATCCTACTGACTTCTCAGATTTGGTGGGATCATCCTCATCCATTTAACCATCTCTCCTTCTCTTATATATTGAATGGTTTCTCATGGAAAAGGTTAAGAAAGATTAAATGAAGAATTGGTGAAAGGATTGTGTGAAGAACTCTTCTTGGATAGAAGCTTGAAGACTCTATCTAGTCTATCAAGTTGTATTGGATCTTCTTCATGCAAATATAGAGCAAGTGTGTGTGTTGGAACCAAGGGTCACTGAAATGAATCTTGTGACATCAAGATGATTAGGTTGTATCTTCTACTTTCATTTAATATAATACAGTGGCATGCCTCTTTCCCATAAAATCACTCTTATTTTATTGCGTAACTCCTTGATCATATGCATAGGTTGACATTGAATATACTTTGTTATCTTCACTTTGGTTGGTTTGTGTTTTCTTGGACCTGATTTCACAAGAGCACTGGAGTGAAGTAGGAACAACAGAGACCTAAGGAAGCAATATAAAAGTATGTCACTCATTCCTTCCAAATAGTATATTTAATGACTGCAACTTAGGAAAAGAGTTGTTTCCTATCTTGTTTTGTTCTAGATCAAGGTGGATCTAGGGAGATCTATTTGTTTCCACACCTACCTATTTTTCCAATAACACGGCGATAGTGGTAAAGAGATCATGCTCTAAAAACCTGATCGAAGAGATCACCATGTCAACTACTAGACCCAAATCATCAGAAGCCGACGTCATGGGAGACAATGCCACATAATTGACCTATGGCAGGGGTGATATCATTTGCATATAAGAACTGTTTAGGGATTTCATTGAGTTGATGGTCAATTCAGGTCCAACAAATGAAAGTTGATCAGTAGTCAACATTCTTCCATCGTGAGGGAAATATATCATACAAAAAAGAGTGGACACAATAGCTTTCATGGCATAGACATAATTCCACCCAAGGAGTAAAGAAACATCCAAGGGGTCTTGGATGACCATGACATCAAGAAAGACATTTTTCCCTCCCAAAGTTATGGGAAACTAAGGAAGGGTCCCTAAAGGTTGATTGGTTCTTATGTTAAAAGCTAACAGATTTTGCGTAACTGCGGCAAGTTGAGGACAACCCAAAGATTGCCAAGCAAAAGAGGACAAAATACTAATAGACACACCTTCATCTATCAATGTCTGAGGAACGTCCCAACCAAAAACCTTCATTGTAATCTAGAAATGAATGTGAGAGGGAAGACGAGGTCCAGTCAGCACACCCCAATCAAAACAGATGGCCTCATTAATTGGAGGGGGTCCAACGAGAGAAGGAAGAATACCCCCCGGCATGGTAGAGTCTGTATCAATGAGAAAAACATGGGCAGTATCAGGTTTACTCTCTAGCAAGAGAGTAGGATCAATCGATGACGATATCAAATCGACCACTTGAGTTTCATTCTCCAAGGGGAGAATGGGGTCGACGGGTGGAGACGTATTGACCGCTTGCGTTTCACTCTCTAACAGGAGAGTGGGATTGACCGAGGATGGGATTGGATTGATCACTTTGTCAATTGGTTCAACTAAGGACTTGATCGGATTGACTACGTGATCAACCGGATTGACCGATGAAGGGGTTGGATTGATCATTCCATCAACTATAGGTGGGTCTAGAGTAAGCTTGCGATAAGCAACTGGAAGTTGAGGCTGTTAAATAGTCATGTCTTCTAGGAATTTCGAGGCTTCATCCATACAAGGGAAAAGGTGAGTTATATGATTCCCTTTGTATAACATACACGAGAACTTGACTCAACTTTTCTTCTTCCCAACGGCGTCATGACTAGTTGACGGGAAGTCATCATCATGTTGTTCAGAGGTTGACGACATGGGTTGATGAGGATGTGTAAACCATTCTTCTATAACCTTGGATAGACTAGGGAAATCCTTCAGAAAATGGATACCCTTACAAAGCCTGCAAGGGTACTTGGTTTTACGGGTTGTTCAGGTGATCTTGACATCATCAACACTCCCAGCACGATTAACAGTAACTGGTTTTTTTCCAACATGTCTAGAAGTGGTTGGAAGTTTGGATTCTTGCTTATTTTTCTTCTTCTTATTCTTTTGTTTCTTCTTCTTCTTATCCACTGAGTTACTATCTCTAGAGCTTTCACTCGACGAAGAAGATGAAATGGAAGAAGACCTTGCAAGTGAAGAAGGTAAATAAGATCTTACTGGTGAACAAGGTGAAGGATCAACATGAGGTTGATGTTATTAGGGGGAAGTTCTTATGACTGAATCAATTACTACATTTGGGATTACCTGAGTGGAAAACAACCACACAAACAATCCAATTGTGAGACCTAGAAGGCTCAAAGTGGTGATGTGAGGAGGACCAATGTTTCCATAAGAAGGAAAAAAAAAGGTTCCCCTGGAGCAGGGGTTCCTTCATTGGTCATTTTGGGAACTGACTCCATTAAAAAAAATATCCAACCTAGAGTCCTATAGGGAAAACTAATAGCACACACTAAAAATCCAGGAAGCAAGCAAACAAACAAAACCTTCTCACAATGAGCACACTAGTTGGTGATGAAATCCAATGTCGCAGGAACAAAGTAAGAAGGGGATGAAATAGAGCAGGTGGAAAATTTACATTGATGACCTGCTTAACGGACTTACACCCTGGTGAAAACTCCCACACATAAACGTGGGTATACCCTCCAAGGAGCCCGAATGATTTTTCCAACGTCAATTCCAGGTACCGTGAAGACTTGCCCCTCCATAGTCACCTCGTGTAAATATCCTAAAGATATAGGCCACTAAGGTTACCAATCACTACAGTGATGCCTGGGGAAACAGTCGACAATCCAATCCACATGCAAGGGAAGGGTATCTATCCAAAAATCAACTTGAAAGGATTCCACTCATCATTGTGGGTATACCTCTCAAGTGACCCCCATAATATGCGCAACCTCTACACCAAGACAAACAAAGCAGGGTGAGTAACTCTGTCAATCTCAATGCGACCTTGTGATTGACCCTTGTATTAGAAGGGCTTCTCAAGACGAAATGTAATAAGTGGATTTAACCCCTCCCTAACTCAAGATTCTATGTTTGTTTGCAACTTTGGAAATTTATCTTTAACACCTATTCCAAAGCCCTACAACTAATCTAATGTAGGTTTGCTACAAGAAAGTATAAAAAATGTCTAATCAATTTTTTATAAGCGCTTTATTTTATGGCTGTTGTTACTCAAGAGGAAAATGGTGTGAACAAAATCTTGTTTTGACCGACTCAAAAGTTATGCAAAGAGATGAAGATGCAATCTTTTCATTTCTATGAAAGCTATGCTACGAGAAGGAGAAAACATTTATCATTCCCAGATGCACAATGTCCCAAAATTTACTAAACTTGCCAATATCAAGATTTTCAATAAATGAGACAAATAGACTGTACACCAATGCACCATTCACCCCCCCCCCCATGAGGGGGAAATGTTTTAAGAATTTAATACCAAAAATCATGCAATTTCACTACTTGAATTGCAAGGAAGCCCCCAATCTAATATAAGGAAAGAAATTACAAATTTTTGTTTCAAAGAGACACTGAAACAAATAGAAAATCACTTCAAAACAAAAACAACCCAAACTAAGTTTCTCTTTTAACACGATTTATTTAGAAAATGAAGTATTCTTTCACTAAACAATTCTAAAGAAAAACGATGCTTTGTAACTGAAAGACACTCAAATCAAGAGACCAATTTTTTTCAAAAGAAAACAAACCAAAGGTGGCTAAAAGCAGTTTCAAAGTTGTCAAGCAGACCATAAAAAAATCATAATTAAACTCAAAAATTCACCCCAAAACCAAATCCAAGGTCTGGGTTAGGAAAAACCATCAAAAATCGATAATTTCACAATTTTCGCAGGCTGGAAGACTATCACAGTGCGGAAATCACTGATTTTCGCGGGCCAGATATGGGTAGGGTGTGGCATTTTTGCACTGGTCAAAATAGGTAGGGTGCGAAAATCCTAAGTTGCCACACTATCCCTCAAAGAAGGGTGCGGAAATCAAACAAAAATGGAAAAAATTAAAACTTCAAAATGTTTTCCAGTGAATTTTAACAGTCAGAGAGTCAAGCTGGATCTTCCAGTGACTCAGAAAATAGAAACCAAGAAATCAAAGAAAGAAAACAAGGAAAACATTTGTTTCCCTAGTGGAGTCGCCAATTTTGTTGTAGGATAAATTGGTGAATGCGGACATAGACTAATCCCCCTAGATCCACCTAGATCTAGAACAAAACATGACAGGACATGGCGCTTTCCCTAGCCTCTAATCATCAAATTTACTACCGAACAAAAGACGATAGACATACCTTTAAATGTTTCCTTGTTATGTCTTTGTTGTTCCTGTTTCACTCTGGTGCTCTTGTGATACTGATCTTGTAATGAAACACAAACCAACCAAAGTGAAATCAAAGAGAGTATATTCAATGACAACCTATGCATATGATCAAGGAATTATGCAATAAAATAAAGATAATTCTATGGGGAAGAAACATGCCACTATATTATATTAATAATAGGAAGAGAGATTACAACTAGATGCCTTGATGTCGTAAGGTTCCTTCCAAAATTTCCTTTCTTCCCACAAACTTCTTGCTCCAATGGATTCTGAGACTGTGGATCTAATAGCTACTCACAATCTATCTTGACAAAGAAAAGCTCAAAGCCAACATAAATCTCCCAAGCTCCATCCAACTCAATCAATATAACTTTCTCCATGAGAGCTCCTCTCCTTTTATAAGATGAAGAGGATAAGGTGAGGAGATTAGGATGATCCCACTAAATCATGAAAGTGAGTAATATCTAAACCATTCGGAGGCCACCTCACCATAGAAGCTTCTCCTTCTAGAAGCATCAAGAAAATGCTCATTTTACCGACGTACGAAGGTCGCTGTTGTTATCCACATTTTCGGTTATCAAGATGATACTGTGATTATGTCATGATAATGGAAGATCAAACTCTTCATTAAGAACTTTTTCCTGAAGAAGGTTACACTTGTCATTTTCTCAAAAATCATATTTTGGAAATAGTTCGCAGGCTGCATATATACTCGCCTGCGAAAATCCTTCATTCCCGCAGGCTGCATTCAG